>VXAB01001601.1:368599-410090 GCA_013399175.1 Odontophorus gujanensis
CTTGGAGTCGATGCACCATTCATGGGAATAAAAGCTGGGGGATCAGAATAAAAATTACTGGCCTCCAACCATATTAAGATACCGTTTCTAAATGCTTTGTGATGGGCTAATACATTATTAATCGGCGATATAAAGCATGGTTAGACTGTATGCATGGCAGGCAGTTATGAACACAATGGAAGATGTCATACGTGGCTGTAAGCCATGTTTCTAAACGACCTATTGACCTCCTTAGCAATTAATTAAAATGCGTCAAAATATCAATTAATCATTTATTAACCCTTTATAAACTATAAATGATCCTTTGCAAGGAGCACCACCAAATTGCTAATACAGTCAGGCAGCAAGCTGAATTTGGATCTGAAACAAGACAGTGCTGCACACCAGCGATTCCCTGATCTGCACTGGCCTTATTTACCATTGTGAGTTTCTAGCTAATGAGCACAGGGCTGGAAGGAGCACCCCGGAGAGGTGTCAGAGCAGCCCTCCAGAGAATGGACAGAATTCATGTGGCATTTTTCGGGGCAGACCCGTAGAGATGCAACATTGGTGTGTCAGATTTCTGTGCTGAGTGAAACGCAGGGACCCCGAATCCATTTCATGGGTGGGGGATGCATATGTAAATGGTAACAACTGTGGGCAGGAGAACTTTAATTATTCATCACTGCCTGGTAAGTTCTAACTGAAGGAAGCAAGCAGTGCTGCAGATCAGCAGCCCAGGGTTTGCCCCTCTGCTTTATTTAGCTGGGAACATGCGAAGGTGCTGGAGAAACAGCTTTCCTTCCAATACCTCATCCCCCAAACTTCACAAGTCTAGTATTTACTGTGCCAGACTTCTTAATGTCTAGATTTAATTTGATTCCAGTAATGTACCATAACCACTATAATAAAAAAAACAGGCATTACAACAATTCCCCATCTAAATCACATTAATGGATGAGGCTGAGGGGAGCAGCCTTTATGGGAGATTAGTCAAAATAAATAACTATTAAGCTAGTCCACTATCAGAAGAGAGTGGCATGGAGATGCAAACTCATTAGCTCAGCTGGAATACAGTAATTACGACCCGGCTCTGTGCTGCCGCAAGCAGTGCTGCTGCTATTCCAGTGCATGGATTGCAATTTATGTAAATAGGGAAGAAGAGGCCAGAAGGTGCACCTGAGGTAAGCACACTATTCTTTTTTTCCTGTAGAATCAGAGTTACACAGCTAGCAGACTGCTACGGTATCACCCAGCTAACAATACAGACAAAATTGAGATTCTTGTGCTCCAGGTCCAGAAGCATCTCTTCCCCTTTTCCTTCTGCTGCCAGTGATGTCCCTGGAGTAAAAAAGTGAATTTCTATTTGATAGCAGCGATAAGTAAATAGCAGATCCGGGCTGAGCTGCTCTGGTCTCACATGGAATTTTAACATATAGAGTAAGGAAGCAGCAAATGTTATCTTCTCTGCTATGAACCGTGTTGGAGAAAGATGGCAGAACAGCCAGTTCAGAGAAAGGCAGTTCCACATCAGCTATAGCTGATAAAATCACAAGGCATTTTAAGTGGCACGAGTCACTAGCAGCAGACATGTAAAGCATCTCATTTCAACTGAGGTGATCATCCCTTCACTTTGCACACCAGCTGATGCCACATGGGCGTACAATAACGAAGGCATTCAAATTACAATCAGGTTTAAATATCGTGAAATTTTGTTCAAATCTGAGGCAGACAGTGGGACCAGCATCTACGACCAAGAAAGCAGACCCCTGCTGATTGTTCCCACACCCTCAGCCCCCAGAGACACACTGTGAGAGCTCTTTGAGGCCACAGCACAACGTCAATGAATGCACGTCTCCATGAGCTGATAGCAGTCCCAGCAAACGTACACTTGCCTTCATTATTTTCACTGGGGAAAAAAATATTTGTAATATTCAGAAGCAGTCGTAGGGAAAGAGAGTATAACGTGGCAGTCATTTATTTGTGTGTAGTGCTTGCTGCATACATGCAGAGCTGCTCACCCTTCTCCAACAAGGGCCACTAATGAGCCTGCACCTGCCATGCCCAGCTTCACATTAATAGCTGCCAACCTGTGCAGGTGTCAGGTTTTAGGGCTATGTAAAGGCAAAAGAAATAAGATGTGTCAACAAGAACACCGTATGCTCAGCCTGCAAAGGCTGCTTTAAAACCCATAGCTACAGCAGTAAATGCAGCAACATATTTTAGCAATTAGTGGAAAGCTGCCTGGCTGCTGCACATTGGGTCCTTCTGAATATTCATACCCTTGACTATCATTTTCACTCTGCAGAACTACAAAGCAGTGGATAAACCCAGTGATTTTAAACATATCTGAATCTCTTGCTGAGTGCTACAACATTGCTGACAAATGGCAGACAACACTCATGCCCCTCAGCTACGTAAACCAGAGCTGAGGAGATGTGCAGATTATTGGTTCTTATTTGCCATAATGGTTTTAGTGGAAAATGAACTAATTTATATAAACAATCGGCTAATGGACAGTGCATGGCAAGCCATGCTAAAGCAGGAAACTGGAATTTGAATTCAAAGCGAGCAGAATGTATTTGGTACATTTGGACAGGAAGGTACACAGAGCACACTGCACACAGAAGTAAAATTCAGATGAATGACATCCTTATTAGACCAACTTTTACACTATTGGATTAAGAGTGAACTTAAACGCGTGCAAAGGGAAATTGAAGGAGCTGGCGACAGATATCCAGTATACAGAGGGTCCTGTAAATAGCTGCTTATGTACCTGGGCAAAGACTTTCCAGCACAGCAATATCTTGGGTTTGTTTGCATTTTTTTTTTTTTTTTTTTTTTGAGAAGCACTCATACTCAAGTGCTCGCAGCAGCCTTTTAGAGTTCAGCAGGCAGCAAACACAGAGCCTACAGCTGTGCCTCCAGCTTGTTCCAAAAACTCCACTTGGTGGAAACTAAATTACAATGTTTTGTAAAACTGGAATATCCTCTCTTGGTTGCATCCCTCACAAAAACTGAAGTTGCATGCCAAGAAACCCAAAAGACTAAAACCAAACAAGGACATTCTAAAATAACCCTATATCTGCTACTAAAGCTGCAGCAGCACATGTTGTTCTGGGAGCATACTGAATCTGCTGAGCAGCTGTAATTGTGAAAAAGCAAAGGCAAACCACTCTTCAAGTTCCTACATAACAGTATCAGCTCTCTGTCCCTCGCTCCAGCCTTCACCCCTAAAGAGCAATACTCCTTCCAGCATGCATAGAGACTGAGCCAGGGAAGGAAGCCAGCTAGATAACCTTCAGGTTCAGCATGTGGACTCCAGACATCTATTCCTTGATGGTAGTAGCTAGAAGCTATTGTTATGAAGATTTAAACAACCTTTTCCTCTAATAAATTGAGGGTCATGTTAAGAAGCCTATCTTTAAGGCACAGTTTCCTCTCAACTCCTCAGGCATTTGGATATATCAAACTTACAGCTGACAGTAGGAATCCTATTTTGGCTCCCTTGTTAAAAGACATCACAATGTCTAACAACACAACCCCATGCTATTTCTGCTCTGGCATATGAAATGCACGCATAGCAGGGTCAGAATTCAGGTTGCACAGGTAACTGCAAAATTGGCATTTTCTAACACCAACTTACTGCTTTCTAATCTAAACAGCACTTCTAGGGCAGTGAAGCTCAATGCACAATTATATAGACTGCAATAACATAGCCAGGAGTCGGGACCCCATAGTGCAGGCATTGTATGTGCATACAGAAGATGGCCAGCTTGAAACCCACAGGGGAACTTCCCACCTCTCCCAGTACTACCATTCTTAATGTGAGACTCAGAGACAAAACCTGGTGGTACTGCAAGGAGCACTTTTATGGCTCTGAAGCTATCTTATTCAGAAAATTTCATACTAATCTGTTAGTCATCTTGAATGAAATTGCTTCATTTGACAGTGAAGGCAATCAGCCTTTTGAGATGTAAACCCACTGGTTGTTTAGGCTTTTCACTTACACTGCTGGGGAAAAAGGCAGATATGATGACACTGTGTTTGCTATGGAAATGCAAACATTATGATGCTGTGATGCATCATAACCATGTTCTGAGGTCACAGAATTTTCATCTGGGATGGTATAAATGCATGGCTGTTAGTGAGCTGCCATACAACTGTTTTCAGGAAGCAGCCTCTTCAAGCAGCAGCAAACAAAGGAGAGGTGAGCTAAGACGTGGCAATGACTCTAAAAGATTGCAACCACAGTGTTTGTAATGGAACTGAAAACCAACACAGCCACAGTCAGCATCATGTGGAGGATACACCTCCCAGTGATACTACGTGAACATTCCTGGGCAGCAGTGAGCCTGACATGACATGCATTAGTAGTGCATAATGCATTTGTGTTACTGCCATCACCTAGAAAGGAAATAGGGGGTAGCAGCTGCTCCATAGTAGGAGAGTAAGCATGCACGTGTTGAGAGGCTCTCTGCATTTATAATCAGAATATAATGCTTAATGATACTGGGGATTTAGGCAGTAGGTGGGAGGAGGAAGATGAAGGGAGAAAAGTGGTCATGATGCTGGGATTTGAAATCAGCAGATCTGGGATTTTAGTACCTCAGCTCCCAGCCTAGGTTACTGATTAAATGTACAAGGTTTTCCAGCGCTGAAAATGAAAAGCACGTAAGTAAATAGAGGCAGCTACCGCAGATCAATAATCCCTTAGCCTCCAACAAATATGCTCAAGTTCTTTAATGTTCATAACATATGCTGAGATTCTGATCTCAATAGCTCTGGATGTAAATCTGGAAGAATTCTGCCAAGTTCATAGGTTCGAAAAGGTTCAGTGCTGATCAGAAAAATCCATAATTTTTCATGCTTTGATAAAGGAAAAGCATGGGAGAGCAAACAGAACACAATGCGTATTGACATTAACAGTCAGCAGTCCAAAGGACTTATTCAGTTCCGTGGTTCCGGGGCACGCCAGTGCCACCGACAGGGTTATTCAGCCAAGTCAGCCTGCATGCAGGGAAAGTGCTTTCAACCAGGCAAAGAATTTCAGACTCGTTTGAGTACCTGCTCCATGAAATCCTCCGCAGAGGTACAGCTTCCCTTCCACGCAGCCTGCACAGGTAGAGTTTGTTCGCAAGGAGAGGAGGGGGGAAGGCATAGGAGGTCCGTCCCTCCAGAAGTCTCCATCAGGGTTATAAATCTCCACTGCATCAAGACATTTCCGTGTCTGCCCCCTGTCGCGGCCAAGGCACCCAATTCCTCCTATGGAAAAAGGACACTTAGGTCAAATGTAGCAGCCCCAGGAAAACACGCTGGTGGTTGCAACTTTTTTGTGTATTTGTTTTGCTTACGTGTTCTCATATCCCTCCTGTTCCATTTCCAGCTCCAAAAGTTCATTAGGAAGTGAACTCAAAGCAGAAGACACCACCCATTACCAGCAGAAATCCAGCAAGATCCTTTCTGAGGACTTGTGGCAAAGGAAGGACCAGAAACATGTCTTCAAAACACAAAGGTATTTTTGTCTTGTTTTCTTCGTTTGTGGTAGAAATTGTCATAATGATGTGCTTCGTGTGCTGGACTTTCTCATAGAGTTGTAGTGGATCCCAAATTATTTCCCAGTTACTGTTAGTGCTCATTAATCTCACTTGCTAACCAACAGTCACTTGGGTTTGTCTTTCTCAATGAAAGAAAGGTTATACCCATTTCTTAAGCAAAGGAAACAAAACCATCCTGTATGCAGGAGCACCAACCGAGTTATCTGTGACCAGCTCCACTGCTGGAGGGTTAAATTAGGATGCCTGAGTTCCTTGTGAGGCACTGAAACAGGTCCCAGTTTTCATTTGCTGGGTGATACTGCAACAGGCTGCAGGAGCACTTGAGATCTCAGTGCAGTCTGCAAACACTGTGCACTGGAAGCATAGTGCAAACACTGCCTTTCCAAATCTTTCCTAGTGAACAAACTCAGATTTTGACGCCATTCTCCTAAATTTATCAAGAAAAGCTTCAAGGACTACTCAGCCAACTTCTGCCTCAGATAAAGCTATTTAGCTGATAGCTTACCACACTCTTTAATTCTGTAGTATCCTTAGAATCAGGGTACAAGGCGACTTGATACCAGGGTAAGAACAGTCTATGGAGCACAGTAGAAGGATAGTTTAGATAGCTTTCATCGGGAGCCGATAGTAAAGCTCCCCACAGTCTGATTCAGCCTGTTCAGGAGACAACTTTGTGATTTCAGAGAGACTGCTGCAGGTTACCAAGCACTATCAAAATTGCTCAGGTGGTACTTGAGTTCCACCTGAGAAGATTTAGATGTGTATCCATAAGGAAGAGACTTCATCTGAGGAATGAAAGAGGAATGGGATTCAGGGGAATGGATGACAGGATGATACAAGCTAAGGCATGCATGTGGCATATCAGACTCAAATAACTGAATAGTTTTTTTGATTGCCTCAATACTTCATGTACACCATTTCTTGAAGTGACCCCAGAACGTTTTCTACAAGCCAAGTTGCTATTTGTTTATTTCTTAGTGTATTTTTATTGTCATTGCAAGTTCACTAGCTGTGGGGTATGGTAGCTTTAGAAATAAGAAATAATGAGGTAAAGCACAGTCAGTGCCTTTTGCAAAAAAGTCACCACCATTAGTAGTTAATGAAGACACTCAGCTGCCAGCCCCAGGGATCAGCTCCAAGCGTTTCCCCTGTACAATTACTAGAGAGGTAATCTGTAGTAGTCTATTGGAGATCTTTTCAAAAGTTTAAGAGCTACCACATTCTCAAACATTTACAAAACCTTCATGGAGTAATTTAAGCAATTTCAATTTGACCTCCTTTAATCCTGTCACAATCAGATAGTCCTGAAGGTACAAGATATCTCCAACTTATTTTTGCCCTCAACAGCAATTCCAGTTAAATCCGATTTCATGTTCAGTTTACAACAAAGACAAAGCTAAGTTCTCAGCAAAGAGAAAACGAGAAGGAAAATCAGAGGGAAGTCTAATTTTCAAGCTTAAAAAAAAGTGGTATTCTGAACAACAAGAAATCAAACTCACAGAATAATTCCAATCTCCTTTCTTAAAACAATGCGAATGCTGAAATATTGCTAACAAAGGAATGCAAGGATATTAGATTCTACCAGCACTGCTTTGCCTTGTTCCCAGATATGGTAGTTCAGAAATGCTCCTGCAAGACAACATTTTTTCCTCTATGGAGAGCAACATCTCAAGCCTCTTCCCAAAGGGCTGAATACACAAATCAGCTGGAAAATTTCTCAAAGCGAAATCAAATCACATCTGCAATCAAGTGGAGGCATCTCACATTAAGCAGACCATCCATCACCTACAATGTGTACAACATACAAGACTTGAAATTGGCAGAAAAAATAAACTTGCTGCGTCAGGCAATTCATGCTGCTTTGTGCTCAGTCACTCACAGATCCCAGAACTCATCCTGTTCCGCTGCCTTCTTCACTGAGATTTATTAAACCATTAGGACTGCAAGCAGAGACATATGGAGTTGCAGTTAAGACCAAGAAGGTTGCCTGTTTCATGTTCTCTGGGTACAAAGAGCAACTGAGTTGATGTTTTGTTCCGACAGAGGCCTCTAAGTGGAACAGAGGTGCCCTTAAGAGGTTAAGGGAGAGCAGAAGGACAGAGAGCTGTAAATCATTTGGGAGAGAAAAGAGCCATGTGGATGTGTTCAAGACATGTAGATGTGACACCGAGGAACACTATTTAGTAGCAATATTGGTGGCAGGTGGACACTTGAACTCAGCAATCTTAGAGGTCTTTTCCAACCTTCTATATATTCTATGTTTCCAAGTGCCCTGTCAGCAGCACTCTTGTGTTTGTTTCTTGACAGGAAAGAGTCATTTCTGTGTGTTTGAAATTGTGTCATTGCACTTTAAGCCACACAGAGTTATAAATAGGGTCATTATAACTTGTATGCTATGGCCACGACCTCCTGGGAGACCTAACAGGTGTGCTGAAGGGTAGCAATTGCTGTTTGCATGGCTAAGGACTGCGTTAGATGCTGGGGAGGGTGGGTCAGTAACCCACACTCATCCCCTCTTGTCACAGAGTAGGGGAATTCAATGCCACCTGGCTCAGTTCCCTACGTAAAGCCCAATTATATGTCCTTTGTGCAGAGAGAGATAGTTTTCTCACCAGGAGTTTCAAACACTTCTGTCACTTTCACATTCATCACACACAGGGATTTAATCCCAGAACTCAGCCATTCCCATACCCACCCATTACAAACACACCCTTTCAACACGTTAGGCTTTTAACTTTATTGGCTTTCCCTAAGAGATATTTCAGATGCCACTAACGGACTAAAAAAAGCCAATGAAGTCACCTTTGTGTTCCCAAACCCATTAATGCTTGAGTGCTTTCCATATCACGCTTGGATGAATCTGCAACCACACATACTTTCAAGGGCACTCTGTAAGCAGTGGTTCCAATGGACTTCAAATTTAATATGAAGTTCTGCTAGTAAAATAAATAATATAGAAATGTACATGATCTTTATAAAGAAATCAGGATGGAAAAGACAAGCCTTTGATGCAAGAAGGCAAAGCAGAGGTAGGTGATGTGATTAGCACATCCTGAGCATTTCAATGAAGTACTGTCCTGTGCCTTTGCTGTATCTACACACTGTTTGTAGCTGGCTGAAGGCAGATATTTTTGCTTTGCTTAATGTCAGCTGCCTCTTTCTCGCCCCAGTCTCATCTGAGAAGGCTGAATGCAATTCGCATCACATCACTTCTAATAACAGAACACCCTCTCAGTGCATAAAGGGGAATACCTGTAAGGGCTGTGAGGTGGTAGTCACTAGCAAAAATGAGTTCAGTACATGCAAAGGAAAATAGCACCATATGAATACATGTACATAGAATTGTTCAATCAGGAAGAAACCTTTAAAGGCCATCGGGTTCAACCCCCCTGCAATGAACAGGGACACCCACAGCTCCATCAAATGCTCAGAGCCTGTTTGGCCTTACCTTGGCTGTCTGCAGGCAGGAGGACCCCCACCCACCACTTCTCTGGGCAGCCTGTGACAGTGCCTCACTCAACCCTTAGGGTTTGAGTGTTGGGAACTGCTCATTAATGTTCATATTATCTAACATCATTCCCCCAAGTACAGATAGCTTAAATTAAGGATGTCCCACATCTCTCAACTACAGCAGCATATTAGAGAAACATTCAGCTCCCAAAAGGAAGCTTGTCCCAGGTAACACAATGAGCTTACCATTAAGGCATAGCTGCACAAGCAGGCAACTGCAAAGGGTCTGTTGACAGTCCAGAAGTCATCAGGCAAAAGAAAGGGGAAGAAAACTTAACAGAGGCTCAGCCCTGTGCTTAAATGGTGCCTGTGAACCTATGGGCAGAGGGTGTGGGTGGAGGCCCCATGTGAGACTGATCAGGATGATTGAGATCTTTTAGTGCCCTCAGGGCACTGATGCTAGGATTCTTCACCATATAATTAAATACTCAGATCACAATACAGAACAATATTTTTTCTCACTATCATTTCTGTGACTTGGTCAAAAAAAAAAAAAAAAAAAGAGTAATTCTCCAACACGCAAGTGAAATCTAAACTCGTGCTCTCCTTTGCTTCTCGTAAAATAATTTACTATTAAAATGATCTCTGGAACGCACAATAGCCTTAATAGCATGAATCTCTTATGTAATGTTTCCCTTCATTACTCTTTAACAGCACTCAAGCTGGGAGTCTCAGCACTTCCATTGCTCGCTCACTGTCTGAGGAAACAGGGCTGCATAACTGGATTCCTGGAGAAATGAGGGAGCTGTAAAGCCAGTCCTGGCAGGCACTTCCAAAGATGAGAAGTGCTGTCGTTCTCTACTAACACAGAGCAAAGCAGATGATGTAATGCAGTTTGTAGAAAGCACAAGGGCAGAAGATTGATTAGAAACATAGCTGAAAAAAAAAGGCAATTGTCTTCTTCAACATGGTGAATGCTTGAGTTTCAGTCCCTTCTTTTCTCTTTAATGCCTTGTTCTTGTTTCCTTCAGTAATTCTTAAGTGAGTAGGGGGTATTTCTGATCTCATATATCAAACCAAATTTTGCCTTTTTCATCCCTTCACGCACACAGGCACCACAGAGACTGTGGCACAGGTACAACAGAGCAGAATCAGACCCATAATCTGCCACTTGTCAGAAGTCCAAAGCATATCTAAAAATAGGCACGTTTATTTTAGAAGAAGGTGTTATTCAAATTCACAGCTAATACTCGAACCTGAAAGCTAAAATGCCTCCTTCCATTCCCTCCTACACAAGCTTTCCTTCCCAAGGAGACCCCAAAGTGCATATTCGAATAGGTATTTTATGGCCGAGACTTTCAGTACTTAACTGAACCTCATTTAACTGCCTAAAACTTTTAAGAGAAACTCTTGGCAAGAACTTGGGGAAAAAACACCAAACAAGTTTCAAAGAGGTGGGATGCCAGGATAAAGAGGATAAACAAAAATTCTTTGATTCCTAAATCTTCACTAATAGGATTTCCCATTTAAGTCCTTCTATATGTTCTTATTTTTAAAGCAGGAATTGCATAACATAAATGCAACCCTTGGTTAAATCTGCTGTGGTGATTCAGTATTTTTTAATAGTGACACATATTTGAGAAACAGCAGTTATACAGAATGCATTTCATTATAAGGTAATAATATACCATTCAAAGGGCTCATTTGGATAAATCTTCCTAATTTATCCCTTGGCTGCAATGAGATTTCAGAGTCTTAGTTGCATAGGATATTTTTTTTTAAGCAAGAGCTTAAGATGCATGACCTTAAATAGAGCCCTCCCATCTGGTTTTCTTCCAAAAGTATCTCAATTGCCTCTGTCATTAAGAACACAATACTGCTCTTTCTTGGTCTTTCCAATGAATATAGTTATGTTCCTGGGAAAACAGGGAGAGAAAGAGCTAAGACAGTCAAATGGGATGAAAAGGAGAAAGGATTTTGAGCCTTAGGAAATGCTGTTCATTTTCTTTTAGGGTTTATGTACTGTATAAGTAGCATAGAAATAGTACACAACAGTTGTAGGACTGCTGATTCAGACACATGGTACAAGTTCCTGCACAGTGTTACTATTCAGACAAAAAATCTCTAATCTATTTCTCATTTTCCTGTAATAACTGTGACTCTAGAGTAATTCCATTGAAATCATTAGGGTTTTACACACTGGTACCAGCAATTATGCTGGGAAGGGTTTTTGGACAGTGATTGTGTACTTTACATTCTGTACCGACAGGACTTTCCAAAGCGTAACACTTCAGTGGATAAGCATCAGATGCTGATCTGGTTAGAACAAAACACCACTGGTGTAACATCACAGCACTGAAATCAGCAGACTACTTACTACAGGTATACACCTACAGCAAAAAATTATGCTCGTGTATCAAGGAGGCTGTCACTTTTTCTCATTTAAAACTAGTGCTCCATCTATGCTTTTTGCTTCACATTTATGATAGAACTTGGATTCATACATCAGAGATATTAAAGATTAATGCTTCGTGAGGTGATTTTGCTTGAAATAAGTTATAGAATCATAGTATCATTCAGGTTGGAGAAGACCTCCAAGATCACCAAGTCCAACCCCAACCCACCTCCACTGTGCCCACTGCCCACGTCCCTCAATGCCACATCTTTATGGCTCTGGAACACCTCCAGAGACGGTGACTCCACCACCTCCCTGGGAAGCATGTGCAAATTTCACTCTTTCTGAGAAGAAATTTTCTCTAATATCCAACCTGAAACTTCCTTGGTGCAACTTGAGGCCATTACCGCTTGTCCTAAGTCATGTCCACCTGCAGGATGCAACGAGATTTACATGAACAGTGGGAATGCAAGCATTGCTATGGAGCATGCTTTTCAACTGTCCCTTCAATGAATATCCCACACTAGTTTATGTGGGAGCCTGTTAGAAGTTCAAGTTCTGTGCACACACTTCACCACGGGAAATCCCCATTTGGAATGAGAAGTAATATGAAGGACAGTGGTAGAAACTCTGCAAAAGTCTTGCTGATCTATAGAATAAATAACAATTATCTGAGCCCAGATGTCTCTGAACTCACTGCCTGAAGACAGCCTACAGTCTATGACCTCTTTGGAACGTGTCTCACTGCACAAGTTGCCCTTGGCAGCATCTCTTTAGACTCTTATGATGCTTGAGACTGTTAAGAAACGGTGATGTCTGAGGGATCCACAGCTTCAAACAGCCTGCAATGGCCTTACCATCCTCATGACACTTGGTACTTGGCCAGTGCAAGATTACAGCTGGAGCAGAGACCGTGTGTGATAGCAGCAGAATAAGATGTCAGTATCAGTAACTGCACCATTGTTTGCAGACAGAATTCTATGGGAAAGTGCTACATCATTTTTAGAGGCCTTGGAAAATTTTTCAGAATCCTCTACAGTTTTCAGACCATGACAGGTAACATTTACCATCCTAACATTAGGATAAATAATGTTCACTTCCACCAAAAGAGAAAATGTGGATTCCAACTCACATATCCAAGGGTAGAATTTGATGAGAAATCATTTTTGGCTCTGTGTCGGGTTTATTTTTCAAGTTAAAAGTGAGCTGCAAAATTATTTGATTTCCTAAGGAAACAAGGCTTATGCAATTATCCACAGTAGGTGTGTTCTTTGTGCTTATATTATTTTGTCTTCCTCTCACAGCTTTTGACTCCACTGGTCAGTTTCAGCCAAATTTTACAGATTTATGAACGTTAGAGTCCTCATTTTGTGAAAATAGTGGAAAAGTTTTGTGAAAATAAGAGGAAATAGGCAAACAGGAGTTGGTGAACACATCCCAGACCTACGTCAAAATGTCTTCTCTGCATTTGTGCTGCCTGATACTGACTCATTTATGTCTGTGTTTGCTGCAGTCACACCTTGCAGGGGACGTGGCATCAAAACAGAGGCAGGTTCAGATACACAACGATAAAACTTTCTAACAATTCTTCTCCTTGGGAGTTACCCCAGATTTACGCTGTTCTAACTGAGAACAAACACCGAGAACACAAAAAATACATGTATTTAACTCAGAGGATGGAAATTCCTCATTTTTGATGCACCCCTGAACCTGAACATCCAGCACTCCTTATTTAAGAGTATACTGAAGTTTACAGATCGCTAACCTTTGACAATAATGTTTCTCTGCTTGTGAAGCTCTTTCCATTCTTACTTCTTTCTTCCTTTCTCCTGTTTGTGCCTGCGTGTCTGTCTCCAGGCACTTAAGAGAAAGAAGTTTCTCTGAAAGGCAAATGCTGAGTTAAAGTTTTCCCTTTCTACTTAACAGACAACTTTCTTAAAGACACCCACTGCAAAATGCTTCCTTTGTGTTATGTTAGGAACACTCTCCATTGTACGTGGTTTATGATTACCCAGACTAAACAAGAACATTTCTTACATAGGAAGCATGTTGATTTCATAAGACTGCGTTCATTGTGTTAGCTTTGTTAGGCTCGTAAGCCGTAGTTTGAAGCCGAAGGGATTGCAAGATACTGATGTGATTGTTACCTTCTCCGTTTCCAATGCTACTGACCTTGGGAGCATGGAAGGACATCAGCACAGCTCACCATTGGAGCAATTGCACAAACTTCTCTCCCTCTTCTTCAAGCAGTCTCCAGTGATGCATCTATCTATGATTCTTCTCCTACTTGCCTATTTACCTTTGTACTCCCTACTGTCTTTCCAAGATGTCCCTTCAGCTTTTTTCCCGTATAATTGCCAGTACCTACAATGTCTTTTTTCTCTGGCTTCCCTTTCCTGCCTTTCACCATCATTTTCTCTCCATAATATTCCTTCTAGTATTGCCTTTCAGAACTGTCTACTAGTGTTTAAGAGCAGGTGATGTTTTTTCTACGGGCTTGGACTGACACTGGGTTGCAGCCATAAAAACTTGCTTTTGAGAAGAGTCATGTTATGGATGAACTACAGAACTGGGGACTTGCCAATAATTATTCTGGGACAACAAATTTGTGACAAAAGATTTGGGGAGAGGAGATTGCTGAACTCTTTCCCAAAACTCTTAAAACTTTGGGTTGAACTACTGTTCTGAAATGTAAAATTGAAAAGTATAAATTAAAAAATAGCAGTGAGAGATTCAGGCTTAAAAAAAAAAAAAAGAAAGAAAGAAAGAAAAAAGAAAAGTGCTCCACTGAGTTGTGTGGAAGAGAACCATTCATTGATTTTTATCAGAATTACAATGTTGGTTATGTCTGGGACATCCAAATTCTCTTTTACTTATGCCATTCCTTCTTGGCATGGAAGATGTTAGTTGGCTTCCCACTGTACACCTGTGAAATGATGCTATCAGGGCTTCCCTATTAATCCTTTGAAATTTATTATTATTTATAGTACCCACCAGCACTCTGAAGAAAAGTAGTTTAAAAAGTGAAGTATCTTTGTTATGTTGATTCAGAACACTAAGCATTCACTTAATTTGAACTACATGTATTAAGGAAGGAAGAAATTATGTGAGGAAGAAATAGATCCCCAAAAATACCGTCCATTTAATCCAACATACCTTTTATCCTACCGTACATAGCAAAGGATGAAATATTTCTCCTCACAGAAGCAACTTGCTGGAAAAAAAGACAAAGTCATGGTGCTATCTGTTAAAAATCTCTTTCCTCTTACCCAAGACATAAATCTCACTGTTGACCACGGCTGTGCTGAAGCGGTATTTGGAGTACTTCATTGGTGCACGCTCTGTCCATTTATCTCGGCCTGGGTCGTACTGAAACATTCTGTTACTTAATCGATCCGGCTCATCGTCAGGCAGATCCATCTATATGAAATATGACAGCCATATAATAATACAACATTTGGAGCCCTCCGCACATGCCTGCGTGCAATTAATCACAGCAGACAGATGAGCAGATAAATAACATAAACACATCAATTATAGCTGTGAAGTGATGCACATGCAGGACAGTTTAACAGCACCGCTGACTCGTGGCTGGGAGTACGTCGTGGAAGGCAAATGAATAAGAGTGAATTGATATGCTGTAGCAGCAAAGCTGAGGATCTGGGTAATAACAATACATTTATGGGCCCTGCTCTGGCAGAACAAGGTTCTTATACAAGGCTGCTATGAAGTACTAATAATAACAGAGAGAAAAACTTGCTGTATTTTTTTCCTGCTAATGGCTGAATTTCTACTTCCACTGTTTTCCAGACCATACCATGAGTATTTGGTTGGAATTTTTTTTTTTTTAATCTGTATTACTCAGGCATGTTTATGTACATAGCTTATCCTCAAGTTGTATGTATAACCCTGCCTGCAGCAGTAGGGTTTGAACTAGATGGACTTTGAACTATCTTCCAACCCAAGCTATTCTATGATTCAGTGATTCTGGCTAGTCAGAGTCATACCAGAGTACTGTTGTTCAACTGCTGCAACTTCTCCTTCTATATTTTTAATGGCCAACTCCTAATGCTGTATCTTTGCTCCCATAGTACCACACCTACTCCTTTTGTTCTTCCCTATCTCCCCCTTTCTCTCCTGCATAACACAGGAAGCTCAGGGTATGTTTCTGAGTACAGCAGGCTTTGTGGTGAGGATTCTGAAACTTCAGGATTAAAGGTTTCACGTAGAGAGCATAGAACTACTTTGCTTACTTGTAAAGCTGGTTTATGTGTTCTTACTTTGATTGTTCTTTTACATTCCAAAGATTCATTTCTAGCACTGATGGAAATGGTTTAGCAGGACATAGTGGCAATACTGGTGGTAAGTAGACGGTTGGACTAGATGACTTTAGAAGTCTTTTTCAACTTTAATGATTCTATGATATAACATACAAGATAGTAGATGTCAAACTAAAAGGCAATATATAACCTCATGATTGTCCATTAGAGTGCCCAGGGACACATTTTTCTCCATGAGAGACGTGAAATGCTGATTTATTAACTGAGAAAGGAATAAACTGCATTTTCAGTACAGAATAAGCATATACTTAGGGGCAGACACCATTTGATATGCTCTACATTCATGTCCTACATAATTTCTGCAGTGACACACATGACAATTCGCTCCGTTACAAAAATACTACTAAGCTATAGTCTTGGGTTAATTAGTATTAATCTGATAATCTGCAGACTGCTTTTGTATGGACTCACACCCTCACATACCGTTAGTAAAGCTGTGCTGATTGCCAGGTATGAATTTCAGGCATTTCCCGGGTGTCTGTGATTTTTTAAAACCACTGTTGGGTTAGTGTTTGTGGTTTGTGCA
This sequence comes from Odontophorus gujanensis, assembly GCA_013399175.1. NCBI lineage: Eukaryota > Metazoa > Chordata > Aves > Galliformes > Odontophoridae > Odontophorus > Odontophorus gujanensis. The sequence goes on from VXAB01001601.1 coordinate 384,848, forward strand.
TCTAAGCCATTACCTCCCCCTTTCAATCTGTCCTGAAGACCTATTAAGGCAGACAAAGCTGGATCACACTTCCACATTTGTAATTGTTATACCTTCCAGTTCAAGTTTTCCTTCTTTTTTAGTGGACAGATTGTTTCTACATTAAACCCATTCTCACCGTTTACTTCTTTAAGGTATCCTTGCTCTGTTGTTTTAGTACGAGGAATGCTCTCTGGTCTTTGTTGTCTCCTTTGGGAATTTCAGCATCTAAACCCTATTTGCTGAATACATCCCATATAAGCACTTCAAACAGTAATATATTTCAAGTGATCACAAAGCAATGAGATGTGATGACAGTCTGAAAACATCATAGTTGGCAGTAACGATTACAGGTGCTCTACATCACTGTCAAATAAATGTGTTTATTTTTTCTTGAATGCCCAAAACTGAACTGCAGTGAGCAGTAAATAAGGATGGATTAAACTCTTAAAAAACATCTTTCACACTGGGAACAACTGGAGGGAGCAAGCATTGTTTCTGACACCCACCTACCTTGTAGCACAATTCTGTGTATTCCCCGTTCCACTGAAAATGGTATCTGTGGCCCTACTGAAAATCCCTTTTAAAACTTAATATGGCCAAGCAATGCAACTGAAACAAAAACTGGGTGGATTGCAGGAATCTGTTTTATAGAAAATGCCTTAACTTTTCATTTAAAATATGATAAAAATCAAATTAATAAGCTTTAGATAACCAGAAAGTTTTCCTGAGAAGCTGAGGGAAACTAAATTTCAAATGTAAATCTGGCCTTGAAATTTACCTAGGTACACGGGTTTTGAATGCTGGGCTCGGTTAAGGAGCTCTGTACTGTTTAAAGAACATTATTTACTGACACTCAGCAACATGAAGAAGACAGCCTATAGGAAGAGGAAAGACTGCAGTTAATCAATTTTTCACAGTCTGTAATGACAACAACAACAAAAAAAGCTAAACAGCACATTTGATAGGACAAGGGGAAATGGCTTCAAACTAAAAGAGTGGAGATTTAGACTGGACATAAGGAAGAAGGTTTTGTTTGTTTAAACAGTGAGGGTGGTGAAGTACAGGTTACCCAAGAGGTGGTGGTGCCCCATCCCTGCCAACACCCAAGGTCAGGCTGGATGGGCTCTGAGCACCTGGTGGAGCTGTGGGCGTCCCTATTCATTGCAGGGGTTGGACCAGATGGCCTTTAAGGCCACCAAGCTCAGCATCCCTTCTAGCTCAGATGATTCTAAACAAGAACTGATTTTCCTAGTTTCTGCAAATACAAGGTATTGAACCCAGCAGCTATTTTACGTGGAACTCGCACTGACAGGAGAAATCTAAAATCTTTTAAAAATCTTGTTCACCGCGCACATCTTCATGAAAGAATTGCCCTTCTTGAAGTTGGTATCCTCAGTGAGGATGACTTAATATGGATATTATTGCTCTTTACCCTGTCTGGTTTTCCTAGAAAAGATGTCAGATAGTGTGAGCAATTTATTCTCCCATGCAAGAAGCCATAAAATAGCACAACATGAAAAGCAAGCATTTTTCTGCCATATAATTGGCACTTTTCTCGACCTGTGGTGTCCAGCCACCCAGCACATAGAGCTTGTTCTTCATTGTCACCGCTGCATGGCAGGCTAACGGCACTGGCAGAGGAGCTGTGCTTCTCCAGGTACCTTGCTCCATGGAGTACTTCTCCATGCAGTTTGTGACCACATATTGATTTTTGATTTTCATTTGCCCTCCGATCACATAGAGATCATTGTGGACAGTGCCCAATGCATAGAGTTCACGGAACTGAGCGGTGCACAGGCTGTGCCAAAACTGATTTCCTCGCTGGTGGTATCTGTGGGGAAATTCAAAGCTGTAAATGCCCTGCTTCAATGCAGTCCCATACGATTGCTTATAAATGTTATCCCCTTCATCTTCAATGCTTATGCAGTGATGACAAGAGCAGCTTTCTCCTTCATAGAGAGTTTATACAATTGGTCTCGTTCGCAAGACCAAGCATTTTTAATATTAGGGATCCTGATTTTAAGCATTCTTTCAAAAAAATATTTGAGCCTAATCAAGGCAAAGGAGTCCCTTTTCTCTGCATGTGCTGTTCTGAAACTGTTTCCCACTGAAGTTATAGGAAGAGCAAGAATCCTTGTAAGCACAGCTGAAAATAGAGCTACTTCATCTGACTTGTAGGGATTTACTTCATTCAATTTAGGTATCTAAGTTACTTTTAATTTTGTTTTTAATCCAGAAAAGCTCCGGCTTTCTTTAAAATGGGCTCATCTAAAAAAGGTTTGAGTAAAGTAGAATGAAACTTAAGTCATCACACTTTTCACCTCTGAGCAACAGTGTGGGTTTTTCCAGAGAGGACTTATCTCTGCCGTGCTGGATTCCTTCAGCTATTCACTTGACACATTTACCACTACCTCAAAAAGAGAATCCTAGGAATATGTGGAGATTTCTGTTGGGAGAATATAAAATCCACATACAACAAAGTAGGATCTAATCGAGCTTATTTACACTAAGATTCCACTGTGGTAAACCCTCCTTCTTTCAGGAGAAGAAGCACAAGGATTTGGTTGTGTATACATATATATATATAGTTCCTTCCATGAAAGTCAACTGTGACAAACTGAGTAGAGTAGCCAAAAATCTCTGGAAAACCTTTCAGGTAAAGAACGCTTTGTGTAATTGTCTTTTCTTGATCTTAGAAAAATTTTTTGGACTTAGAATTTGTAAGTAATCAGGGATTTTCTGACAGGGTACACACCTATAAATTTCAATGTTCCTGTTTTTTTGTCTAGACATTTTGGCGGCGCTTGCCTCTCCTGCCACAATAATATCATTATTCTCAGTGACAACACCACTGCAAACACTTCCTAAACCCTCTCCATACTTTGGAGAGGAAATGAAATAAGTCTTTTGTGTTGCAGGAGCATAGCAAAAACTGGCGTCTGCATAGCTCCCATGTCTTGACCTAATGCCAAGGGAATTGTTGCCGATGCAGAGTAAGAGATCGGTAGTCTCCATGCCATATCGCAAGCTGAGAGAAGGGTGAGTGGCTAGTTTGATGCTTTTCAGTGCTTCCTCAAACATATCATTGCATTCTGAATTGCACAGGATCATCGTGTTCCTTTTGCGGGCTTCCATGAGAAAGGAAGGGCTGACCAATACCAGTCTCACTTGCTTCAGGAGCTCAATAAGATGTTCCGCACGTGACTTTCTGCTGTGGTTCACCCATCTAATGACAAGGTCCAGAATGCTTTCCTCCCTGGAAACGTTCAGATCATCTGATTTTATAAGAGTCAACAGCTGCTGGACTTCAACCTCTAATATTTCTTCCTGTAAGCTCACCTCAGCAAAGTGATGATATAAGTATCTCTTTGCTTGATCACATAAATCTTCTGCCCCAATCTGGTTTGCAAAGTAGTAGATGCCCACACAATTGGAAGCATCCATGTGGTCCATCATGTACTTTTGACACATTCTGAAGACGTCTTCCATCTGCATGAAATACGAAGCCAGAGCAACAGTCTGCACATTCTGGTTAGTGAGGTGCAAATCCGCACTGTACATATAATTGAGTATTACAGACACGCTCTCTGCAGAGATGTCATACAGTACCACTTCTCTTTGGGTGCATTCAACCAAGCCACAGGTAAACATGGCTTTGAAATAAGAACTGAAGGCAGCTAGAACCACCTTATGGCAGGGGAATTTCTCACCTTCGGCAACTAGCACAACATCAACTATTTCTGATGATTCTTTCATTCTTTTTACTTGTTCCAGTAAAGTCAAGCTATGGCACTGCTTTCTTTTCTCCTCAGACCTATGATCCATGGTTAATCTCCAAACTCTCTCCTTTTAGATCTCCTTGGAATTCAAAGTCTTCATCCAGAATGTTTCTAGAGATAGAAGGGGAACATAGTTCAATAAAAAAGAATAACTAGGCAAATTAATATCACTGTTCATACCTAAAGATAAATCATTCTGTAGAGTGAATCATAAACTAGTAATACATCAATAGCATGTAGAATTATGGTAAGAATTCATGCTGAAAGTCTCCAGGACTTAAAAACAAACAAACCAACCAACCTACTCCAAGCAATCATTAATTTTCCACTTAATGTTCAATGCTTTTCCCCAAAGTTTTGTGATTATTCAAAGAANGGATTTGGTTGTGTATACATATATATATATATATAGTTCCTTCCATGAAAGTCAACTGTGACAAACTGAGTAGAGTAGCCAAAATCTCTGGAAAACCTTTCAGGTAAAGAACGCTTTGTGTAATTGTCTTTTCTTGATCTTAGAAAAATTTTTTGGACTTAGAATTTGTAAGTAATCAGGGATTTTCTGACAGGGTACACACCTATAAATTTCAATGTTCCTGTTTTTTTGTCTAGACATTTTGGCGGCGCTTGCCTCTCCTGCCACAATAATATCATTATTCTCAGTGACAACACCACTGCAAACACTTCCTAAACCCTCTCCATACTTTGGAGAGGAAATGAAATAAGTCTTTTGTGTTGCAGGAGCATAGCAAAAACTGGCGTCTGCATAGCTCCCATGTCTTGACCTAATGCCAAGGGAATTGTTGCCGATGCAGAGTAAGAGATCGGTAGTCTCCATGCCATATCGCAAGCTGAGAGAAGGGTGAGTGGCTAGTTTGATGCTTTTCAGTGCTTCCTCAAACATATCATTGCATTCTGAATTGCACAGGATCATCGTGTTCCTTTTGCGGGCTTCCATGAGAAAGGAAGGGCTGACCAATACCAGTCTCACTTGCTTCAGGAGCTCAATAAGATGTTCCGCACGTGACTTTCTGCTGTGGTTCACCCATCTAATGACAAGGTCCAGAATGCTTTCCTCCCTGGAAACGTTCAGATCATCTGATTTTATAAGAGTCAACAGCTGCTGGACTTCAACCTCTAATATTTCTTCCTGTAAGCTCACCTCAGCAAAGTGATGATATAAGTATCTCTTTGCTTGATCACATAAATCTTCTGCCCCAATCTGGTTTGCAAAGTAGTAGATGCCCACACAATTGGAAGCATCCATGTGGTCCGTCATGTACTTCTGACACATTCTGAAGACGTCTTCCATCTGCATGAAATACGAAGCCAGAGCAACAGTCTGCACATTCTGGTTAGTGAGGTGCAAATCCGCACTGTACATATAATTGAGTATTACAGACACGCTCTCTGCAGAGATGTCATACAGTACCACTTCTCTTTGGGTGCATTCAACCAAGCCACAGGTAAACATGGCTTTGAAATAAGAACTGAAGGCAGCTAGAACCACCTTATGGCAGGGGAATTTCTCACCTTCGGCAACTAGCACAACATCAACTATTTCTGATGATTCTTTCATTCTTTTTACTTGTTCCAGTAAAGTCAAGCTATGGCACTGCTTTCTTTTCTCCTCAGACCTATGATCCATGGTTAATCTCCAAACTCTCTCCTTTTAGATCTCCTTGGAATTCAAAGTCTTCATCCAGAATGTTTCTAGAGATAGAAGGGGAACATAGTTCAATAAAAAAGAATAACTAGGCAAATTAATATCACTGTTCATACCTAAAGATAAATCATTCTGTAGAGTGAATCATAAACTAGTAATACATCAATAGCATGTAGAATTATGGTAAGAATTCATGCTGAAAGTCTCCAGGACTTAAAAACAAACAAACCAACCAACCTACTCCAAGCAATCATTAATTTTCCACTTAATGTTCAATGCTTTTCCCCAAAGTTTTGTGATTATTCAAAGAAAATTTCAGACTCCCCCTTCAAAACGATCTTTTCTAGCTGCTTTCTCTCTTTTTTCCTCTTTTATTAAAATCAAGTGAAATATTTCCACTGACTTTAATAAACTCAAGGTATAACTCCCTTGGATATTCAATTTTGTCTTTCACATGGACCCAAAGGAAATTTACCCACTGCTTAGGTGCTGAAATACCTCAACGTATTTTCAGCTTTCTCCTTAGGTTGGGGAGTGGGATGGAACAGTGCTTTTTTCAGTGTTCGCAGATCCATTCAGACTAGGAGTTATGTCTGGATAGGGTCTTCAGGAAAGAATTTAAAAAGACTACAAAAAAACAAAAAAGCAAAAAAAAAGGAAAAGGAACATGAGACTTGCTTCTCTCATTACTTCTTACAGTGATCTACACCTCTGTAAAGCAGTGGGAAATAAAGCCACTGGTGCTACCCAGTTCCTTGGCAATTTATAGAAAGATTTGGGGCCCTTCAGTGAACCTCGTGAGCTTTCAAGATTAGCCAGAATGTGAGGTACAGTGGAAAAGCTGTCAACAGGAGAATAAAGCCTACCCATCACTTGAGGGATATCAGTCCTTAGCAGTTTCTGCCTCTAATGTGGTAATGAGACAGTTTTGTGGCAGAAATGCATTAAGGAATCAAGTCACGAGTCACTGATGCACAGACAAGTCCTAAAGCTACAGTATAACCATGTTTGAAACATATTTGTAGCCTAGTAAGAATTGCTTAATGGAACTACTCAAATGAATAACATACCTCACCAGCTTAAAATTTGCAGCATCCAGATCTGGTACAACAGATTGGGCTTGCTTTCTCTAGTATGGAAAGCATAAAGAATAGTCTGTTTCATTATAGAAGTCTGCATCAATGTAGGAAATTATTATAGGAAATCCTTTGACATCTGATTTTTCTACAGAGATAGACCAAAAGAACTGAAATTTTATAGCTATTTCTGAAGAGGAGGAGGATATCTGCAGCTATATTGTAAATTTCAAGCCTACTCTTTTAGCTGCCCAGTTGTTCTTGGAAGTGGTCATCATTCTATTTTAGCAAATTAAATAGATTCCTCACTTTGAGTGCTAAATTAAAAGCCAGGCATGCTTAAAGACTAGCATTTCCTTGATTTTATTGATTCTTTCCATATTCTAAATTTGGAACTAGAAGCAACACATCTGAGAGATGAATCTGGGTTAATATCAGATTTTTAAAAAATGGATTTGGAAGAGAAAATATTAATTTTATAATCTGAACGTGGGCCAGGTTCTGAGCTCTTATGGTAATGTTTAAAATCAATGAAAGATAGTAAATTTTGCACAAAAATAAAGTGATGTTGAATGTAGATTTTTTTTCCCCCTGGCTACACTGAAATGAAATTCAAGAAACCTTAGTTCTTAATTCTGTATCAACCACCCATGGAGCAGCCTTTACATTCAACAAAAGCCTTTTTCGAAACAGCTGTTTGTTGTTTTTTTTAATCCTTTGTGGTAATTAGATGGCCAATTTGTCATTTTCCCCTCTAGCTATTTTATTATTCGGTTTTCACCGCATTTAATAAACGAACTACTTCATGACTGGAAGATCATGTGTTATGAGCACACATCTCAAGCAGCTGAGTTGTACTGCCATTCACTGTGCTGCTCATTCTCCAACTTGATGAAAGCGTTCACTACAAACAAGACCTCAATCAAGTTCAACAATCCAAACTAACCAAGCTTCTTCCTCCAAAATGATCAACTTCCCTCCTTTCTCTTTTTGATCCCATAACTTCACACATCCTCCACCTTCTCTGTAATGGACAAAATGTGCATTTCTGATGTGGAGAACAAGTGAGATGATTAATCATCACCATCTTTTCCAGACTTTTATACATATCAGGAAGCAGCGTGTGGAACTAAGTTACAGCTTAATTTCCCTTCGCTGGCCACCTTCAAGTTTTCTTTCACCATTAATTTAGCTTTCTTAAGAGTAACACTGTCTTTGATTACAAGGTTCAACAGATTTGCAAATTCCATGTGTTCATTGAGAAATGATTCGGATATTCAACACAAAGTGAACACTCACAGCCATCTTCCCTTCACTTTCTAAGGCAAGAGTAGTAGAAATCGTGAAGTACAACACAGCTGACACCGTTCATATACCATTCTGAGTACAAGTTTGTGATCATAAATATCATAGAATCATTTGAGTTGGAAGGGACCCTTAGAGGTCATCTGATCCAACCCCTGCAACAAACAGGGACACCCACAACTCCATCAGGTACTCAGAGCCTGTCCAGCCTGACCTGACCAGACTGAAGTAGGAAGCTTCTTCCTTATATCCGCTCTATAAATCCCCTCTAGTTTGAAACCATTTCCCCTCATCCTATCACACCAGACCTACCTAAAGAGTCTGTTCCTTTCCTTCTTACAGTGATGGAGTTAGCCTACGACCATCACTCAAGTTGGACCACATGACCTTTACACGTCTCTTCCATCTCAAACAATTCTGTGATTCTATCAATCCTTTCATTAACCAGAAGTTCATCCCCTACATTAGCTGCAAGCTTGTCACTCCCTTCCTGGCTTTTAGCAGTGTTTAGGTGAGGTCATTGAAAGGATATTAATATTCTCCTATATATCACTGAAAAGACTATTAAAGTGTAATAACGAAATGAAGCCGCTTTGCTTTCCCCCCTGGGTTACAGAGGAGAAAGAGGGTACATAGACATTAAAAGAAAGGATAAATGTGATACAAACACAATTTGCATTGAGGCACTGTACTGAGATCATGCCAGAAGCTGGGTTGTCATTACAAAGCCCCCTCACAAGGCTCAAATCCTTTGTAGCATCACCAGAAACTAAAATCAGAATTTTGGGATATTTCTTTTTTGCATTGTGAAAAATGGATTCAGGTACAAACCTTCCATTGATGTTACTTCATCTCAGAGCCACACTGTTAATTTTCCTCCACTTCTGGCTATTAATTTTATGTACTTGTTAGCTGTTTTGTTGGTTTAATCTTGCTTTTTTTTTTTTAACCTTTGTGTCATGAACCTTACAAAGAGCCACACTTAATGTCACACCCGAGCTGCAACACACGTTTTGCCAGGCAGTGGGGTGCTGTTTAAAACATAAATAAGCACACTGCTGCGAGCTCAGCTCTTCAGCTTTTATGAAGCAACTATAAATAAACGCTGTCCTCAATTCTCTGTTACAGTGCAGCTTCTTTGAACTGCCCCAGCGCACAGGGACTGCTAACCAGATGGAAACATCTCATCAGGAATTTCCCTTAACCCCAGGAAAAAGAAAAAAAAAGAAAAAGGCAGCCTTGTAATTAGAGACATTATTTTGGTCTGGGACATGGGTTTCCCTTGCCTCTCCCCATGTATCTGGGAATTCACATGTTCCTGTGCCATGGCGGGAGGCTGGGAGCTGCAGGACCTGGCCCCAAAGAGGTCACAGCGCCCAGCATGGGTCATCCCTGCCTCCTCCTTGCCTTGTTCTCATTATTCTCCACTTTAATGAGGCTGCCCTTCTTCAGCCTGCACCCCTTCAGGTGCTGAGCGGATCAGAGTTCAGTCACATCAAACAAGCGGTGCCTCTGCCTATGAATTATTTGTGCTTCCTTTGTTATTAGGAAGCCAGGGAGTAAATCTGCTAATTGTGTGCATTATGACATTTGGCTGACAGCCACAGCCAGGCAGAAATCAACACCCGGATGATAATCGCATTATAATCCGGGTGGTTAATTGTGGAGGCTGTGCTGGCATTTAAGAATGGGATTTTAAGCCTCACTCCAGTACTCAGGAAGAGTGAATAACAATGCTAATCTTGATAAAGGGAAAATATATCACAAGAATAAGGTATAGAAAGGAATCTTCCAGGGAATTATAGCCTATCTTAGCTAATTCTTAGAAAGATGTTGGGAGAAATTGAATTATAATAACTTAGAGGCAATAAAGTGATAAAAGCAGCTACAGCACCTATCTATCAAGAACAAATTATGTCAATCCAATGAGTTTTTTCCAGGGCTGATAGGGGATAAATTAGATAATTTGTCTTAAGTGAAATTATGCTATGATCTCATATGATATCATTTGAAAAAAAAGTGATTAAATCAATGGAATGAATGAAGCCAGTGAGTGGGCAATATTGGTGGTATGCAGACAGTTGGGCTAGATGATTTAAGAGCTCCTCTCCAACCTTAATGACTCTCTGATTCTGTCACTTAGAAGTCCAAATGGATGAAAAAGCACATTCAAATAACAGTTATCCTTGATCAAACTGGGAAGCGCTGCTGGTCAGTAGGTATAGAGCTGTTTCCTGAAACCATAGGTGACCCTTCAGGACAGCAAGCTTCCATTTATACATTATTTCATCAATGATTTTCATCCACTCTGGCAAGATAAAGTATAGGAAAACAGTGCAGAAGAGTGGAAGGGCACTTAAGTGGGAGAGCATCCAACTCTTTTTATAGAATTTGTATCTGTGTGGTTTGACAGGGTATACAGATAAATGTTGCTAATAAATGGTTCCCTGTGACAATTAGACATTTGGTGTTTGGGTGTATCTCATCCACCACCATAAATCCCACTTCTCTCGAGTTCTCAGTATTCTACCAGTTGCTAAGTACTTAGAGATCTGGGTTCTTCAGGTTTTCAAAAGAAAGTTAAAATTGCATGTTCTATTTAAGCTCACTGTGTAATTTTGGAACTGAAGAGCCCACACTGCTTTCCACTGTAGAACTTCAGCCCTAACATGCTTTAATAGGTTTGCCAGGAGGATAAGGTCACTCAAGTAAGAACAAGAACTCTCCTTGCTCAATGCTGTCTATTCTCCCAGAACCAGCCCTAGAGACAGTGTTCTTCAGGTGATCTGAACTGATCTAATGAGCAACCTGGTCCAGTGGGGGGCATCCCGACCTGTAGCAGGGGGGTTGGAACTAAGTGATCTTAAAGGTCCCTTCCAACACAAACCATTCTAAGGTTGCTGGAAGGGTCAGAGGAACTGCAAAGTTTTGAAAAAGTGAGTGCTGCAGAGATATAACATCTGAGAAAGATGTCAACTATTTTTCTCCTTCCAATCCTGCGGCACCTTGTTTATTCCCACATGCCATCTGACACCAAGGAGCTGAGCCAAAGCTCTCAGAAATCTCCTGACAGCCAGCTCCTGCTGTCTGTGGAACTTTTCTACCAGGTTATGGTCTGGCTTCTCCCAGCCACCTAGCAGTGAGATTTAAGCAGCCTGCAAATCTGCTGAAACTGGTTGGAAATGTGCTTAACCATGGGAGACCTGGAGCTGCTTTAATCACCTTTCAGAGCACTTGAGTAATTGGTGATTCTGGAAAGGTTTGACAGCATGAGCTCCGTTTACACCCAAGGCAGAAGTTTAGTTGTGTTACTGGATTAACATTGATCCTACCTCAGCACATACAAGGCTTCTTTCTTTCTTTAAGCTGTTATAGACCCATAAAACCAAAGAAGCTAAAAACAAAAGACTTCACGGGCTGCCTCTTGAAATATGCCTTCACCTGCCCTTAATCTTTGTCTAGTTCAAGGCTTTGTGGAATCAGTCAAAAGAATCCCACAACATAAGTAGAAAATGCACACAGCTCTGTTCACAAACACTTCCCTGTAAACAGCCCCCACCCTGAGCAATGACATGCTCTAATTGCACGAGAAGAATAGAACGTAAACTCATATATACAGAGCCCATTTCTTTTACAGTTCATGGTGCAGATCATTTTCTTACATATCAAAACTAATTGCAATGGCAAAGTGCTCCTCACAGTAGGAGGACACACAAGTTTTCCGTATATGCAATGATAGATGCCAGCAGAAGGAAAATGTGTTTCTGAGATGTAGTTCATTAGCTCTCTCAGCAGCCTGGCAGAGGTCAGAGAAGCTTCTCATTTTACTTTTCTCTAACCATATTGCAGAGTACAGGAAAGGCCTTCTTTCTGGAACAGTTATATCATATCATGCTTTTATAGACTGAACTATATCACAATTAAAAGAAACAATCTGACAATTCAATGCAGACCGAACTCTATTTGCACTTTTACAGTAGAAAAGCCCATTAACTGCAATTGCCAGTATTTTCATAAAACTCTGAAGTATGCACCCTTTTGGTTACCAAATGTTGGTATGCAAACCTCAGTATGCCAGTCACTAAGCATCAAAATTAAAATAAATTACACGATGCAAACCTTAGAACTTTACATTAATTCTACTTTGAATCCAGCCCCCACCACAAGCTTTTTGTAGTTTCAATTCCAAGCAAGTATTTATGTACATCCATCCACACAGAAAAGGAAACCATGCAGCACACCCAACGCAGCCCCAGCACTCACACACCCATGATGTGCACTGAATCCGTACTCCCCATATGAAACATTTTCAGTTTCTTAATGGTAAGGAGCAGTCCCAGGCACACAGGGAAGCCCCAGTGGGAGCAAAGCACTTTCTGCAGTATTACAGGTCCCCGAGGACATGTACCCAACATCCCAAAGCAGCCCCACTGCACCCACCCAGCTCAGCTCCAAGAAGGGATTCAGCACGTACCTTTGTGAGCTTGGGAGCAGCAGGTGCCTATGAGACTGTGCGGGAGAGACAGGGATTGAAAAGGAAGGAAACAAACCTCATAACACAGCAGAGAGCTGCTGGGCACAGCAAGGTGACAGGGCTATGAATAGAGCTGGGCTCCTGGCTGGAACACAGCACTGCTCGGGTGTCATGCACAGGGCCATGTCAGGACAGCTGGCACCAGGGCTGCTCTCCTTCCCCAGTACCAGCAGAGGGTATGCTATTGCTGCTGGTTCAACCCATTTAAGGTTGGGCTCTGTAGAAACCACTGCCTCTACAGCCGAGCACCACCCCAGACTACTTCTGCTCTTCCACACCTCAAGAGTGAAAGTTGGAACAACAGGATGAGGAGGAATGGATTCCAACTAAAAGAAGGGAGATTTAGACTGGATGCAACAAATTTTTACAATAAAAGTGGCAATTCTTACGATGAAAGTGGTGAAGCGCTGGCACAGGTTGCTCAGAGAGGTAGGCATCCCTGGAGATGCCCACCATCCCTGCAGACAGCCAAGGTCAGGCTGGATGGGCTCTGAGCCCCCTCTGGAGCTGTGTGTGTCCCCATTCATTGCAGGGGGATGGGACCAGGTGGCCTCTAAGAATCTCTTCCAACTCAAAGAACTTTAAGGCTAAAAAATGAGTAGTTCTCTCTGTGAGGGGTGAGCAGCTTTAGGAGGAAGGATTTTTGCCTACAAAGTATCTACGTATTGTTAATCAGTTGTAAACCATGATCATCGACATGCTTATGCTGATGTAAAACAGAAACAGACTCACTGAATTGGCCCAAAATAATGGGGCTGCACTAATCTCCACCAGCTGCAGATCTGCTCTTACAGTGGTGTACTCCAAAAATTGAAGGGGGAAATCAAGAGTGCCATAATAAACTATTCATACCTCCGTGCATTTAAACAAAGATGAGAAAAAGATGAAGCAAAAAAATCAGGACTGTAAAACTGATTGATGTTGAGCCTATATTTTCAGCTGAGAAAGACATTAAAGGGATTTCCAGAACGCTCTCTTCCCAAGTGGTATTAATTTATTTATTCTCTGAACTAATTGGTTGATTGATCACTATAACTTCTGAGAAAAATCGAAAAAGGAAAGACGTTTCTTATCTAGATCTTTAGTCAGATGGTAACATTACAGGGTTTTTTCAAAAGCAGTGAGGGTTGTGTTCAGGAATGTTCGATAGTCAATAGCAATTCATTGCTTTTAGGAGGAAATCAAGATGTACAACTCCTTGAAAAGTGTATTTCATATAAATTGCAAACAAAACTAAGAAAAAATTTACGTGATGAAAGTCTACTCATGACAGGAAATTTGATAGACCAGATTACAAAGATGTCTGTGGTCTATACTCCCAGATTGTTCCTATTAAAGTTCAGTTATCTTAGAAACATAAACACCCAATCCCATACTGTGGCTTCCACAGAAGCCAGGATAGAACAGTGAACCAAAGAAATGCCACAGCTATGACAAAAATGAACCACATCCCCTAAAATGCCCTGTTCTCTTGTTACATGCAACAGTTCATAGAACCATGTTGGTTAACACTGAGCATATACATAAATTTTATTTATAGGAAACCACTCCACTACCATAATAGTAACCATGTTTCTTGAATGGGTACACTTCAGCTAATTCCCATAATGAGCCTGTTTCGCAAAACTGCTAGCTGGCACTTTGAAGACAAATTCCTTTCCATCGCTCTCAAAACTCTGAATATTCCTTGAATAATCCAACCCTCCAGGGCAGCAGCACTTTTGATAGCACAGGTGGAACAGTGCAGCAGTGAATGGGGCTCAGGCTAAGTCTGCTGGATTTCAAAGCTTCCTCTGCTTTCCACTTCCTCCATGCAATTAAGTCATAATCCTTTCATTCTGATATCATTATCTGTTGTCGTGGTGATTTTAATTACAAAAATGAATGGCCAACAAGTAGGCAAAGGCAAAAGTTACTGCTGAATGAGGCTAAATTAATCACAAGTGCAAGAATGTTTGTGGCACTACAACAAACAAGCAATCTTTTAACAGCAAGTTTTAAAACAATGATAAGGAGTAGGTGGGAGAGACATTCGATGTGAATGTTTCAGTGTTTTGGAAGTGTGTTGAACTTAATGTGTTAGAAACAATTTTTGCCTGGTACCCATCATACAGTGCCTTCTGCCACTGCATGGAGAAAAATTCCCTTCTACTTCTCATAATTATCATAGAATGGCATCATAGGATGGCTTCGGTTCATGGGGACCTTTAGGATCATTGAACTCCAACCTCCCTGCTGTGAGTAGGGCTACCAACCAGTAAGTAAATCAAGCACCAAGGGCCCCATTCAACCTGGCTTTGATCACCTCCAGGGATGAATGGAACAGCCACAGCTTCTCTAGTTCTGCTAGAAGTAAACCATGATACTTTGGTAGCTCTCTCTCCCTAGATAGGGCCAGTTCAAATACGAGAAAACAAAAGCAGAGAGATTTACTTGACCCAGTGTAATCCTGTTATCTCTTATTTCACTCAGAACAAAACACTGATTTTTTTTTTCCCCCTTGAGATAAGGGCTGACCTTTAGAGCAGAGCAAGGGCAACCCAGGCATGCCAGTATCTGCCCATCTGGGGAGCAGCACCCCTGCGGTCCCCCTGCATTGAAATATCTTCCTGCCTCAGTTGACCTGATTCCCAGGTTGCCTCACGGATAATGTGGCATGCCAGCCACCCGCTGCTTTCTCATTTAAATAAATGAGAAAGTTGAGGCTAAATTAACACTCCAGCAGAGGTAATAAGGGCCAACTCAGCAGCTGCCGTGATGTATGCAAATTGCAGTTTCACACATTAGGAGCTAGATGTTGCTTAATTTGTCGGTCTTTCTGTCTTGGAAATTAAAGTGCCTGAATTTGACAAAGGCTATCTGTAAAAATGAAAGTAAAAAAGGGCCAAAGGGAGCTCCTAAAATCAGCTGCTCACCTGCACCTACCATCATCCTCCAGTGGTTTCCCTCCTGATCCCCTGACATACAGTTATTACTGAGTTGCACTGCACTGCCTGATGCCTTTAGGCAAGGATCTGCTGATTTCCAGCAAACACACTGCCTGATTGAGGAGGCACCAACAGCCCTTTGGTACAAACAGAAACCTTTCCCCTCCCCACGTTGCAGCAATCCAGGAGCTTTACGTCCACCAGGTCTCTTTCTCTAGGAATGAAACTGTAGCAGAGCAAAGGGAGGCCTGTCATAGCAGCCAGTTAATCAGGCAGAAAGAAGAGGCAAATAGCAAAGAATCTGTTCTCCTTTTGGATCCATAGAGCTGACAATGGAGATAACAAAGAAGCAAGTAACCGGCTGCATTTTTGAAAAAGCTGCTCTGAACATTATTATTAATACTTTTAATGCCTTTAAGAAATATATGACTATATCTGTGCCAGGGTCAAAAAAGAAAGCTTCCAAATGGAGGCCAAAATGCAATGGAAAGTGCAGCAATGACAGTGGAGCAGCAAGGTCCCAGGCTGCAGTAAGCACAGATATACTCAAAGGCAACAGTCACAGAAATAAAGGAAAGAGTCTGCTTACCCTTAGAAGGCCTCAGGTACACAGAAATCCCCAGCAAGGTACACTTGCTTCCACTGCCAACCCTTAAATGAGGGCTGGGAAGGGGTGGATCCTGGCTCCACCCCTTGCAGTCACACAGGTGCGTTGCATTGCATGCACCTGAGCTCCCCTGGGTTGGCTCTGCCTTCCCACCAGGTGCTCCATCACTGGCTCGGGCTGTGACTTAGCATCTCTAGTACAGAGACCAAATCTGAAAGTTACATAGGGAAATACATACTCAAAACAGAGGAACATGAGGTCATTATGGCCACAAAGAATAAAAAAAAAAACCTGTAACATTCCTCAGAAGATACAACATAAAAACACTGTGAATCGGACTGCCACTTAGTACAAGCCCCTGCAATTCTCTTGGCCTTTGTCCCCCATCTCCAAAGCAGGATGATGATGGTTTCATACCAGCTGGAGTAATTAATTCACTGAACTGCAGGGCCCACGTGCCAACAGTGCAAATTAAGACACATATACAGGTTTGCATACTCCAGTAAATTCTGCATTTGCTGCAGTCTTATAACTATCACAAAGTTGTGCTACAGAAATGCATGAAAAGCTTATTCAGCAGCAGCAACAGCAAGTGAGCTACCAAAACACAAAGCCAACTATGCATCACTTTTTTGACAAACCAAGGCAATAACTCTGAGATACATGGACTCCTCTTGTCACAAGCAGGAGACATTTGTCTCTCAAAGATGCTGCTTTATAGATGCTTAGATTTGAGCATTCAGCTGCAGGTCTTCTCAACTATTCCCCCACTGCCCCAGCTAAGATTGATATTTGTAGCATAGTTCTGGAGTCCCAGTCCATGCAATTAAACTATATGCTAGAGCCAAATGGTCCAAAATACCCACTCACTTATCCATGCTTTCTTCCACCCATCCATCCATCAGTCTTGAGGTGAAGGAAAGACTATCTAGTCAGGTAACAAATGTTCTCTTTCATCCTATAGGTTGAATCATCAGCTGTAACTTTTTGAGTTCAGTGGTGAGGGAGCTCATAAATTAGGAGGCAAAAGCTTAGACAGACCTGCAGCATTGTCACCTGTTTCATTACTGGTCTGCAGTTGCATCTAAACATGGGGCTTCGTTCAAACCTGGCTACTGTATTTAGTGGTTTGTTCTAGAGTAGCACTGCATCACAGAAAATGAACAGGGATTAGAATCATGGAACCATTAAGGTTGGAAAAGTTCTCTAAGATCATTTAGTCCAATTGTCCACCCACCATCAATATTATGCATTAACCACGTCCCTCAGTGCCACATCTCCCCATCTCTTAACACCACCAGGGCTGGTGATTCCAACACTCCCCAGGTAGCATGCTCCAATGCATTACCACTTTCTGGAGAAGAAATTGTTCCTAATATCCAACCTGAGCCTCCCCTGGTGCAACTTGAGGTCATTATGATCCTTCAAAAAAAGTGAAATTTCTTCTACTTCTGTTCAATTAAAAAAAAAAAAAAAGGAGGAAGAAATGTAGCATCTTCCGTGTTACACCCTATGTGGCACTCTTCCAAACCTCTTTCCATATGTTCTTAAGTGTTGAAAGCCCAAATGTTCCATATCTCACTGTCAAATTCTCTGGCTCTCTCCCAACAGCTCTTACAATACAGTAGGGCATTGTCTAGTAAGAAAAAGTAAATACCTCAGATTGATAATTAAATACATATTTGATCATCTTCTAGATACAAATGGCCAAGGAGTGCAGTGCTGAATGAATCATTCATGTGGACAGATTTTGAAATAGCAGAAGGACGTGTTTCTGGTCTCACTGAAGTGGCCCCAGAAATTCTGGTTTGTTGTAGAAGATATTGCTGGAGTGCTCTGAGACAAGGGGCACAAGTGGAGACAGATGAGCCACTCAGGTAGCTCGCAGCATCTGCAGATGCTACTGACTCAAAGGCAGAAACAGAACCACAGACAGCTTTGACATAAGAGTACCAAAGACTGTGGCCAACATGTAGCAGATGTCTTACGCTGGGGCTAAGTGAGAGCTGGGGGGTGAACATTCAGATTCAGTAACTTTGGATGTTGTTACCAGCATATGCTGCCAATTTATAATAAGAACAAATAGGAAGGTTGTTAAAGGCCTTGAGAATTGAAGATGCCCTTCTCTAAAGCTTGCTAACAATCTTTTGCTCCCTAGGGCTGTAATAATGACATCATCATCTCATGTACGAAGTACTTTGCGTGGTTATAGATGTTCTGCCCTCTTTTTTACTGCAGTACTCCTCATTTGTCATCCCCTTTCCCAAGGCATGCTTCTGGGCAATTATCATATGCTTCAGGTCAGCTAAGGAGGGAAACTGGTGAATGTGTTTTCCCTTGCTAGGAACTATAAAGTAAATTGTAGCAGATACTGCAAAAATCAAATAACCGGGAGGGTTTTCCTCTGATAAGCATTTCACTTGATGGATATTCTTTACTTTCTCCAGTATTTCTTCTGATTGACAGCAGGGTGAGAATCTGGCCTCCCATTAACTAACGAAAGCAGCTGTTTTGCTGACCCAGCTTCCTGGCTGGGAATGGATCCAGTCAGCTGTGGATAACAAATCCACTAATAGGGATTTCAAAGATTTCATACATTATTTTCTTTTTAATATTTACGCAGTTACTTTTCTTACAGAATCTGTTAGGCAGATGTTAGGAAGCAATATACATGAATTGGAAAGAAAATGCGTTGTCTTGCACAACCGTACACTGAACATGTGTGAGTGGCTGGAGCAGAGAAACCAGAGATAAACGAGAAAAAAGGTAAAATGTATCAGTGCAGATCTGCCAGGATTTACCCTAGGGTTATAAAGAAGAAATAGCACAAGGCAAGCTCTTCTCATCAGCCATACATTCAGTGCACACCCAAAACAACAAGCCTGCTACCTTCTCTAGCAACTGCTGAGTTATACTCACCATTGATAAGTGGAAGATGAATTTAGCCTTGACCAAGGAGGTACAGTTCCCATCAGTATCAAAGAGCCCTGCAGCCTGTCACATCAGTAGTCAGTGGGATGGACAGAGCTGAAACATTCCAACACACATTTTTGTGCTCAAAAATCCCAAAGCATCCTTAGATCACTGCACATACAGGGGTAACTAGGAGTGATCATGAGTTAGAATTCTTGCCCCCGTGTATAAAATTACTGTAATATAAAAAAATTTCAGGCAGTGACAGCAGCAGTAAAAACATCCACGAGATCAGCATAGAAAGCAAAAACCAGGGGAACATTTTGCCCCCCAAAATGCAGTTATCCAGGCTGGGGTTTTATCCAGAACACGATATTCCCTGTACTTGTAAACAAGTGTCAAAAAAAGGTGTCATTAGGAATGGATTCTGCCCTCGGCTTACCTCCAGTATTGAGCCCTACTATTCTCTGTCCTGACTTCTCCCCTGTAAAATAATAAAATAGTAATATCCCTCCTGTTGGATTTGTTTAGAAATCTCAGCTTCAAAGCAGCAAATTAGAGTGAAATAAAATATTTCACTAAGTAATAATAAAAATACCAAGCGTCTTTTATGACATTTTCCATCAGTAGCAGTTATTGTACTCCACAGACCAGGCCGGTATAATTAACTTTATCATCCCATAGAGCCACAGCTACTGAGCCAAGTTAGGAAATAACTCACCTGTGACACCACAACTCCCTTACGATGCCTTTTAGGATCATAACACATCCTTGGGGGTTGTGCTGATACTCACACGTGGAGTCAGTTTCATTCAAAAAATTCCATAACAGTGATTGCAGCCCTCTAAAATTCCACCTCAGTGTTTACAAATCTGCAAGCACTATCAAAAGTGATGTTGCAGAATAAGCTTTAAAAGTCACAAGCCAGCCAGGACGTTCAATATTTCATGTCTGAATTACAATATAAAACCTCATTTTGGGAAATGAAATGAAAGAACCAGGGTTGGGAGCTTTTTAAAACAACGTTTGCCACAAAAATAATAATAAAAAAAAGGAGCTTGAACATTTGGGTTGCCAAGGCAGAAACAAGCACCACAGACACATTTTCTCCTTATGGGGATTCATCAAGGTTGTGCAGTACAGCTGTTGTCTTACTAAAAGAAAGTTTCGGCCCCTGGCTGGAAGAAACAGGAACGTAATTATGTTATGATGAGCTGGAAAACACGCAAAGAAAAATTGGAATGCAAAGCATGATAAATGATGCATTGTCAATTGCAGAACAGCAAGAAAACCAGGCGGCACGATAATAACTCTTCTCCAGACAGTGCTTCCAGTTTGGCTACCAAAAGAAAGTAAATGGTGTTGGTGAGGCACTGGCACAGGCTGCCAGGGAGTGCTGGAGTCGTGGCATCCCTGGGGGTGTTCAACAACCGTGCAGATGTGGCACTGAGGGATGTGGTCAGTGGGCAAGGTGGGGTGGGGTTGGACTTGGTCATCTTAGAGCCCTTTTCCAACCTGAATGATTCTACAATTCTGTGAGTGTATCAGTAGTGTCAGGGCTACATGCAGCTGTGTCACAGTGAAACAGGACATGCCACGTTGTAGCAGGCTCCTCAGTCTGCCTGCCCTCGCAGTGACAAGGGCAGGGTTTCTCTTCGCATTTGTTCTCATGGTGTAAGTGGGTTCAGAGGGAAAATGAGTAATTATGGTTCCTTACAGGAATCTTTTCTTAAGAAACCAACGCCACCGGGCAGCAGAGATAAGACGGGATGTTTGTTCTGAGAAAATCCTCTAACGATTAACTGAAAGTTGATAAAAAATAATTGCTTAAACCCACCCGCAGTCACTGGGGAGGGTGTTCGTTATGGCTAAGCATGTCCGCAGGCTCCAAGGACACAGCGGAGCTGTTGCTGTGCCCTCTAGTGCCCGACAGCTGCAATTTCTCCGCTGTTTCTAAATGCCAGCAGTTGAGCACCCGAGAAAAATTGACTTCCTCCCTCCCTTGGTGGGACGCTGATGAGGTTACATAGGTCCAGAGCTTAAAAAATATATATCCTATTTATTCTCGAGCATGGAGCTGTCAGGAGAACTTCCCCTCTACAGACAAAACTTGAGGGCAGAATTTCAGCCTTTTGGTTTGAATTTGCTGCTTTTGGAAGGTGCTTCCAGAATCTGGTGTTAATATTCTAGGGTTGATTTATGTTGTTGTTGGTTTAATTTATATATATATATATCTCAACAAAACCATCAAACCACCCATCAGAACGTGTATTGCTTCTGTAATTAAAACCAACCAGCTCTGAAATTAGCATCTATGTAGGATTGGTCATCTTCTGTACATCAGTTTAAAGGACTGAAACTTGTACTCAAACTGTGTGATTTGAAGCAGATATTTTTGGCCCTGTCAAATAAGTAGCACAGGCAAGACACTAATCTCTTCTCTCATATAGCACTGCTTGTGGTCATGGACTTGTAGGTAACTTCTAATGACAGTGGGATTTATAGTATTGTTATGAGTTCTATTACCTACAAAAATAATGCTATCTTTATCACTGAATATTGTCATTCTCGTGGTAAAAATGCTTTATTACTTCATGGCAATTTGCATCTAGGGTCATTATAGAACTTGCAGCTTCCTCTAGTAATTTATTCCCTCTGACTCGGGGGAATGAAAATGGATAGAAATTACTGACGAGCACCAACTGATGGAAGCCTGCAAACAGTTCCTGTGCTGCTCAGATGCCCTGCAGTAACCATTCAATCTTTCTCCATTTCACACAGCACCACTTTAGGAAGAGGTGCATGACACTGCAGAACCACAGAGCTAGTTTTTCCACATTGTTACACTTAACTTGATCAATCAAACGCTGTCCTTCAGCATTCCCTTTCTCAATCCAACTTGCTTGACACCAAGTTTATACAAGTTTAGTTTTTGGCTGCAAGGCACTAAAATAGATATTTTACAGGAAAACACAAACACTGTATCCCAGTGCCCACTCCTGGACATGTCTTGTGTGGGGCAGCCAAAGAGAAGGGTCAAACCTAAACAACAGCCCTAGACTGACAGTTTTGGTGGCATCAGGTTCTCTGCTTTCCACTCGATTTCAACTGCTCCTCATTCATTCTCACTGTTTCCCATGTGCTCTCCCCTGTGCTGCCTGCTGCACTCCAGCTGTTCCCTGCCTACTGTCATTTCTAGCATTTTCCTTTTGGAGCGGATTCTTCCATCACCACCAACTACTTGGATATTTTGCCATTGCGTTCTCTTCCTCCTGTATTCATTTTTCTCCATTTTCATCATCACAGAATCACCCAGAACCACAGAATTGTAGGGATTGGAAGGGACCTCTAGAGACCATCTAGTTCAACCCCCCTGCTGAAGCCTCCCTTTGAGGTCTTGGTGAACAGAATGCCCCATGGTTTAGCACCAACTCCCATAAAATTCCCTTCTCAAACCAAAATGCTTCCTCACAATACAAAAACATCAGATTGTCTGTCAACAGGAGCAGAGAGGCCATGCAAAATCTCATCACCTCCACATGCCAACAGCTTCTCCATTAAGAATTCATTTTATGACTGAAAGCGTCATGACAAAGAAAGTCCTGTCTCAGTCCCCTGCCCCACCACCAGAATTACACTGCAGCCCACCACATCCCCATCCCTAGTGCTCCCTTCCTTCTCTCTCCCTTTGTTGTGATAAAAGTTTCTCATTTGCAGTTGATTTTTTGAATTATTTTTATTTTTTTCTGTAATTCCTGCAACATTTCTTGAAATGTAGACTGTTTTCCTAAAATTTGCACCTTCTGAGGGTCTATCCTTTCTCTATGTTCCTTTAGGTACCTTTGGCATCAGTAGTGATGCTAAACTTAAGCAATACCTCATTCCTTAATAAAGCAAACATTTTTCCCTACAATTACCAAGCTAGAAGTGTATTTCTATTTGTTATTAGGAAGTTGATTTAGGTTTAACTGTATTTCCACAATGTATTTCACTCCACAGAGGCAAGAAAAGATGTTGCAGTCTCTTAAATACTGCACTCTTGTGCTCATACATCCCTTTGATTTCTCTCAGGGAGAATGGCATGCAATAATTGCTCCGCTCAAGGCTTGTGTGTTGTTTTTATGTCTGCTAGGTGGATACTTCAGACCCAATCCAGTGTTTTCAGGTGGCCTTTCATTCACAGCTTAAACTCCATGCAAGTAGCTGGTCATTGGTTGCTTCTCGCTTATTTTTATCCCAAGACGGGAGGGAGGGGCGTGCTATCCATGCAAAGAAATGTCCCCAAATTCCTGTGGGCTCAAGGAAGGAGAGAGAAGGGAAGGAAGGGGTGGTTCATGCTCCACTCATCCACTTCTGTTCAAATCTCTGCAGTGAGGTAGCTGAGTGTCAATGCGCTGACCAGGGCAGGCTCCCAAAGGCAGGATCTGGGTCCCAGCAAAGGTCATTTTCTTTCAGATGCTATTTTTGTCCTGTAGTATAGGCAGTGATCTTCCCTCGTCTCCCCCACCTCGCTGGGAACTCGGATATTCCCAGCACACAGCGGGAGAGGAGCCTGCTCCTGGCGTCAGGTTTCATGGAGCGCCGCAGGGAAGCGGCGAAGTGTTCCTGGCACAGCAGCTGTGTGAGCAGGGGAAGAGGGTGCTTCCTTCTTTCCTTGCCTTTTTATGCAGTTATTATCTGATCCGTACCCTTTAAATAAACATGCAAGTCCTTGATCCTCCCAGCAACGGGGCTGACTTCAGTGGCTCTTTAATAGCACCCAGCCCTGCCCAGACAGTAGCTGGCCCAGTAAATCCTAAACTCCACATACAGCTCCCAGGGCTCTGTTAAGACCCCAACTGACCTAAATCTCACTTGTTATGAGCAGCCATAAATGTGTTTTCTTTCTTAAGCAATGCCAATTGTTCTTCTGCGGTATATAACTAACCCCCCCTTTAGGGCATTTAATATAAATGACACTGAAAGAGGAAGAAGTCTGCTTTTGATTTCCTTTTTCTTTTAAT
This sequence comes from Odontophorus gujanensis, assembly GCA_013399175.1. NCBI lineage: Eukaryota > Metazoa > Chordata > Aves > Galliformes > Odontophoridae > Odontophorus > Odontophorus gujanensis. Next base: position 408,679 of record VXAB01001601.1, read on the forward strand.
ATGGGCCATTTCAGAGGTTTTACGTTTATTGTTATTATTGTTGGTATCTATTTCTTTCTTTTCTTCGGAGGTTTGGGCTTGCTGAGTACATTGAATAGCGTTAAAAACATTATGAAGAGCTGCTCCTTAAAAAGCTCTGACACCTTTAATAATATGCAGGCATCTAAAAAATAAAGTTTGTTTTATCAGCGTTCTGAAACATACTGAATCTGTGCTCTTAATATAAACAGAATCAGAATCATAGAATCACTGAGGTCAGAAAAGACCTCCTCTAAGACCACCAAGTCCGAGTCCAACCCTTCTCCACCGTGCCCATAACCACAGTGCCACATCTCCACCAGGGGAATGACAGTGACACCCTGTGCAGCTGTGCCAGTGCCTCGCTGTTCTTTCTGAGTAGATATTTTTTCCTAATATCCAACATGAACCTTCCCTCGTGCAACTTGAGGCCATTAACTCTTGTCCTAGAGGAACACAACAGTGTACCAAAGATGAACTCATACCGAGCTTTGTTATCCATCCTCTCAAAATACCACGGCTGCTGTCATGAGAAGGGCTTTGCTGGATGGAATGTGAAAGAAAACCTATTACTGGGCCTCGACCTCCTGTCATGCTACCAATACTGCTGAGAGCACTCAATAAATACTGAACACTTACAGCATTAAATGACAAAACTTCAGGTATCAGGAAGAACTCATTCTCCAGAAGGGTGGTAACGTGTTGGCACAGCTGCCCAGGGAGGTGGTGGATTCACTGTCCCTGGAGGTGTTCAAGAACTGTGTGGATGTGGCACAGAGGGACGTGGTCTGAGGGCAGTACTGGTGGCAGTTGGACTGGATGATCTTAGAGGTCTTTTCCAGCCTCAGTGATTCTGCGTGGCTCTGTGAGAGCTCAGTATCTGGATGCCTTTGGGCCTGGGGAGCTATTTCAGCTCCTGGGAACCTCGCAGCGACAATTTACATAAGCAAATGTCATATGCCATAAAATACATCCCAAATTATACAGTTGCAACATATGTATTGCATATAAGCTATGATAATTAGCTGCAGTATCTGTGTATAAATTATACCCTGCATTTTTTAAATTGCCTTCCTTCCTATACCACGAATGGGGCTTCAATTCAGGGTGCTTGGGTGCTCCTTTGAAGCGGTACCTCAAAGGTCTGATCTTCCCGGTGTGGCTTCAAGGGCTCACCTGGATCCTAAGAGCCAAGTGTGGATTTAGGACAGCACGGACAGGTTGGCACCGNATACTGGCGAGACGGGCGGGGGGGGCGCTGGGCCGGCCCGGGGGGGGGGGGGGGGTGGAGTTGCGGTGAGGCTTCGCGGTGATGAACCCCATCCACTCTCCGAGGGAGGGGGTCTGCGGGCGGCCCCTCCCGTGCCACCGAGGGCAGCGATGCGAGCGGCGGG
>VXAB01001603.1:0-25556 GCA_013399175.1 Odontophorus gujanensis
AAAGATATTTGTAGCCCTTATCTGAATTGTTTTTTCATTACTGTTGTTCAAGCAGATGTACCAGAAACTTAACATTACGCTGAAAAGATGAGCCTGCACTATCAATATATAAAGCCAGGGCAGGATGGGAAAGGTAATCGGAAAAAAACATGCACAAAATTGAAGTGACAATCTGATACTGTCAAAAGATCATTATATTTGATACGGATCATTTGATGAGATAGAGACCAAATTCACCCCTGGGGTAAAAAGATGGAATGCCCAGGGACTGGAAAAGTAACAGTGGAATCTTTTATTTCTTTCTAATTTTGAATCAAGAAATAGGATGTGCAGTGCAGCCATAGCTGTCTATAAAAGATATGAAAAATAATACTTTTTGTCTCTGAAAGAAGTTTAAGGAGACATGCAACTCACTGAAAATACTTTTTTATTTCCATTTATTTACATTTCTCAGAATATCCAGTCATAATTCATTTTCTTATCTAATGTTTAACTGTATAGAATATTCTTCTGCCTATTAACTATTTCCATTTTGATCTGTCTGTAAAAAATAGTGTCCATTTTCAATGAGGCATTCAAAGAGTAACCTTTTCAAGAACAGAAATATACCTACCCATCTATGAGTTTTAATTCAAGTAACATCTAGGCACTTCAGTTTTCAGTACTCAGTTGTCAATTCCTTCAGTACCACAGTTCATGGAATTGTCTCTACACATTGTTTCTGAGTTAAAACAAATTCAAAAGGGAATGTTTTAAATACCATATTGTCTGTCTGTTCTAGCAAGTCCTAGAGGAATTGTTTTCTTTTAAGCAAATTTAATCTGTAAAACTCGAGAGGTCACTACATTTATTGGGATTCTTTTACGATTGATTTCAGAGAAGAAAAGGTAATCTCAAACTTCAATACGATAATAGACTATGTAACTGTACAATATTTTGCTTGTACTGGAAGGAATATGCTATATATAAGACAGAGCTCAGGGAATCAGTTAACTACATACAGCATTCTGTAGAGATGAACTTATTTTGTGAATAGTAAGTACAAGAATTCCTATTTCAATCCTAGAATCAACAAGAAAACCTGATTCTCAGTTCTTGCAAGTTTACGCAAATAATAATAATAATAATAATAGCAAAAAATTTTCCTTACATTATTTGGGGAAGACTTCTCTAGACAGGAATTTGCAGCATACAAAACTGTGGCAATAATGCACATCCTTCAGACAATTTTGCCAGCCATAATCTGCAGGGTTAATGTTTTTTGTTTGTGTGTGTGTTTTGTTTTTTCCATATATTCTACTTAAAATTCTATGTTCTACGCTAGAGGTTGAGATAGTCTTGGGAGGCCTGAGAGCTGTCCTCATATGAAAAACAGAACAAAAAATACACTGTTTATCTTGGTCTTGATCTTTCCTATGTAGTTTTGTTGTTGTTGTTTGTTTGTTTTTTTTAAGTCTGCCTACCTATTTAGCAGAAGAATAATCTTTTTTTTCATTGATTGTCTTCTGTTGCCTGCTTATTCGTAGAAAACAATCTTGCTGTCCTCCCTATCCTAATCCATCCTTGTGTACCTTTTATAAGTATTTCTTTATACTTCCCTGGAAGCTACCTCCCAGTATTATTTTCTGTACATGATTTTTTGGTATTTTGTTTGATGTAAAGACAATGCTGTCATAGAGCTTGTGAGTTGAGGAGGTAATTGTTTCATTTTGCTTATGCTACTGGTAGGAGTAACTCATGCCATTATCGTAGCAATTTACTTCCAGAAGGATTCTGTTAGCCTACTTCCAAGTACCACAAACACTAAAGAGTCTGAGAATGTTGGGCATTTTAATGTGTGTTGTGCTATGAAAGAAGTTCATACATTGTGAGCTGTTGGATAAATTTACTTCTAATGCATTATGTTAGGCCTTACTTTTGAGTATATTTATATTTTGTAAATTTTAGTGCCAGAAGGAGTTACTCCTAAGCAAGCAACCAGTCAAAAATCTTGTCATTGTAAGTTAGATGAATTTATGTATCTACTAAACTAATAAATGCTCATAAAATCTGAAATATTTGATTTTTTCCAGAGCTATAATTTTAATGAAATCAGCTTCTGAAATCTTGGTTTTGAATTAGATTTTTTCTTTTTTTTCTTTTTTTTTTTTTTCTGTAGAACTTAGTTTTCTGCATTTTAGTGTGTTTCACCAATTAAGTGCAAAATCTTAGCATGTTGCATGGTAAGCTTCTTTTCTGAGAGAGTGTATTTACCTTAGGTTGCATATTACAGAAAAGAAACTTCACTCTGAATCTACCAGGATACCTGTGTAGGAGGTGTGGTGAAGCTTGAAAATGTTTCCATAGATACAAAGAGGAGCCATAGAAGCAATGTTAAGCCAGGCCATATAAGTGTTGAATTTTTTCTTAATTAGCAACGGGCTGTAGGATTCTACCAAAACAGCTTTTGTACAGTCTGCTTTTTTTTTTTTCTTTTTTCTTTAAAATATCCCCATTGGTGGAAATTGGCACTGACAGCAGTGAAGCTACATGTGCATATAAACTTTCATGATGCTTCTAGATAATTCTGTAAGGTAAGAGAATTCATCTACCTAAGCTCATATCCAGCCACTCCGCCAAGCTTTTTTTAGGTATCTGCACTGTACCTTAGATATGCTTTGGTATTATGAATAACTGTGTTTAATAAAATTTATATTTAATAAAAAGTCACTTGCAGCAAAGAAAAAGAGAATAAACATGAAGTTAAGATACCTTATTATTATGGAAGAATTCTATTTTTTTCTGTATTTTTCTCTGTGCTATGCTCTTGCCTCTGTGCTATTCTCTTGCTGACAACAGTTTCTCCAAGCTTCCTTTTCTTACCTCTTTCATTTTCATGTTTACTGTTCTTCCATCTCTGTGCTACTTTCACAAACTCCTGCTATTCCTTCTTTATCCTCCTTTAATTTATAAATAGACTGCAGACTATTCACTTTACCTCTAGTGTGTCCCTATGAAGACCATAGGGACCTCACTGAAATGAAATACTAAGGCTTGATATTAAAGTTTATAATTGTTATTGTTATTGAATACCTCTACACTTCAGAGAGAGGCAAAAATCACTAGTTTATTTTCTAACTTCTTTTCCCAGCGTTCATTGAACTCAAAATGGATGTAGTTTCCTTTTACTGTTAGAACTCTATGTTTAGCTGACCTGTGCTGCCAAGGTCATGAAGGCCTCAAGGGCCCAATCTACTCCTGCCCAGACCCCAGGCCCCACACCAGTCCCAGTAAGGGCAGCAGGGTGAGGCTTCAGCCCCCAGCAATCCTGGCCTGATGGGCTATGGCTCTTGCCCAGACAGTCCCACCCGCAGGTCCACGGCTCAGCCTTGGTCTGTTGTCTTACCCGTGGAGGTGCCTGGGACTGGAGACTCGAAATGCCACAGTGCCACTGGTGAACAGCTCTGGTAGGGTAATGGGATGGGCCCTACCTGTCCAGCCCTGTCTGGCCCGCTCAGAGACACCCCACACTCTTGATGCCTGGGATCTGCCTGCCCCCATAGTGCCGTGAGGACGCTATTAGCTGAACCCAAGGAAAGAAAGAACAGTTATTTTCATTCTGCAGGTGAGAGACTGAGTGATGCCTGCAGTTAAGTTTCTCTAGATATTTACCAAGTTCTTGTGAAAATTTCTGAAAATCATGAAATTTTCTTCAAATCTAGGTTAAGTAGTGGGTTTTCTGTGTGTGCATTTTTTCCCTGTTACTGCTAACACTGCAGGCTCTTTCGTGACAAAGATATTTGCGATGATCTCCTGTCTGAGGGGGAAGAGCGTTTGCAGAGCAGGTTGTACTCAGCCACTGGCATGTTGGTGTAAAGAAGAGCATTTTCTTCCCACCCATGTCTTTAGCACTGTCTATTCCTGTCACGGCACATTTTGCTCCTGTGAAGTGCATGAGAATACATGAAATTCTAAAACTGTCAACAGATCAAAGCCACATTTTCTTTAAATGCATTTTTCTCAGTCATAATCATAGCCTAATGCCTCATGACTATCCAAATATAAATAGCATCATAGCTATAGGTAAAGGGTCCAGAAAGGCTACAAGATACTGATAATACATCTATTCTCTACAGAACTTTGAAAGAGGATGGGAAGGGACTGGAAATCACTACGAGTTCACCAAATTAATGAACTCTTGATATCACAAAATTGATTTTATCCTTTCTTTTTGTGTTTTTGTTTGTTTTTTTTGTCAGTTTCTTATTGTTCCTTGTAGTTAGTTCTCATCATAGAAATGCCACTTGTTTTCCACATCAGTTATTTCAATGAAGTTGTTGCATGGAGTTGTTCCAGCCTGTTTTTTTCCATACAGTCATTTGTGGGTTGGAACTATATACATTTAATATCTTTTGAATGAAGTTCTAGCATCTCACTGTTAGGTAGGAAGACAATGATAGAAAATATTTCTGTTGCGTATTTTAAATTATTTTCTCTAATATCTGTGGTCATGTAAATGTTGCCAGGTTAAATGTAAGGTAAAATGTCAACAGCTTCAAATTGTGGTAGAAGAGACATGACAATGTCACTTCATTCCACACGGCCTACAGCTTTCCATTTAAAGAAAAAAAAGCATGTGAACATAAAAAAAAAAAGTACATTGAGGTGTGGTTCTAGCTAAGTTGTTCTAAAACTCTTTAGTCCTTACTAAGGAAAATGTTCACCCGCTCCGTGCAAACTTGATAACATCTTGGATTTAATCTTCTCACCTCAGCTGCAATTGATGGGCTTGAAAAAAGTACTATCTAATTGAATCTTTAGTTTTGAGAAATGGATGTTAATAATACAATTCATACACTGGGGCTGGAATATGGCTGTTTAACAGTTCCTGTGTGTAAGGAGGCCACTACTGTGAAGTTTTTCATTCCTGAGAATGAAGTAAATGAACAAGAGCAGTAGAGCACAGCAAGATAAAATCATGGGCCAGTGAACAGAATGTTTATTATAACGTCAGTAATCACGGGTCTACTTGGTAATACTTGCTGCCAAATCTCTTCAGTATTTAGAAAAAAATGATAAAGAATAAGCATGGAACAATAGACAATATTTATTTTGCAAAGAGCATATAGTAATGAACATGCTATAATCTGCATGTGTCAGTGATTATTTGCAGTATAGTCTTACCTCAGAAACTTTCTGCCCTGGTTCTGTCAAGTCAGATAATACAGAAAATACGTAATATGTAAAGAAAGAAGAAAAACAGGATTATAAGTACGAAACGTGCACAGTAATTTTTATATTGATAAACTTTGTTTGTGATTGGCTTTCATAGTAAGTATTCTAATTAGATTAGAAATCAGGAATTTTCATAACAAGGAAAGGTGGATATTTAAATATTTTGCGTATATTTAGAACTCCCTTTTTCAAATTGAAAACGTACTTCCAGAGCTACAACTTGGTGAAGTGTCCTCCAGAAGTTTCCACTTGCACATGTAAAAAGCTGTGTACGCTGTTCCCCTTACCAAACCAAAATATGACAGCTTGTTCAATCACCATTGTCTGTCTGCCTTCTTCAGGTTATCTTCTGTGATGCTTGAACAATGATATGTAATGTGATTTTATATGAAAGTCTGCCTTTGAAATTTCCAAGTTACTCTGTTCATATGCACTACAAGAGGCACTTGGTAACCTAAGAGCTTCCCAGTCTTAGGCTTTTATTCAATACCTGTTTAAGTCTGTAAATAACAGTATTGATTTTACTTTGTCAAGTTCTATCTAAAATAGGCACATGGATAGCATTTTAGTCTTTGTAAGGACCTCTGCTCTTTTCTAAGAACATGCTCCAGGCTTGATCCAGCATTACTGTACTTTGGCACCATTTTTCTTTTTTTTTGTTCTGTGAACATAACATCAGCCATTCTAGTGGGCACATTTTTAGCTTCTCAGTGCAAAAGAGGTCAGTGCAGTAATTTTCTTTGTCACTAAGTGACAATAATATCTTTATGTGCATTTAGTCCAGAAACCCTAATGTGTGTTCTAGTCCAAGATCATTTATTCAGGTGTGTGTAACTTGGAGGTGTTAAAAACAGCAAACTATATAATTAATGGAGGAAAAAGAAGCTATTTTAATTCTGTCTGTCTGGGAATCCTAATCCTTTTCATCCAGGGAAAAAAAATCTAAGTGAGAAACTCAAAAACAGTCAAAGGGAAGTTGGGGATCCTGCACCAGAATTGGTGTAGGTCGACTGCATAGATTCCTGCCTTACAAAAGTAGAATTCTTCTTGTGACTTAAGTTTTATTTTTACATCATCATAAGTATAGACAAAAGGTGTATGTAAATGATTTTAGTCCTCTAAGTACGGTTGTCTGCCTTGTTTATGAAAAGTGCATACTTGTCCTTGGAATTCTGATAGCTTCACAAAAGTCTAAGACTAATCTCACTCGTTTTCCAAATAAGTTTTAAATATGTTTTTACAGCTTCCTAATTAGTAGGTTTCCAGATAGGACATTTCATTCTCTGTCATAAAATAATTTATGGATCTTATTGCCTTCACTAACTCCTTTTTTAAATTTTTACAGTTATAGTGAGAAAGAAAAGCATCCAACTTCTAGCTGAATATAATTTATTAGGTATCTCCTGGGCTTTTACTGTTCTGGGTTATTATTAAAGCACTTCATGAAAAGGGAAAATGAAAACTTACTAAATTGATGAAAAACATTGCATAAAAATTTGCATTTTTCCCAGCTAAAAAGACATTGTTACATATTTCCTTCTTCAGAGGTCAATGCATGAGACTTTGATCAAAGCAAGATTAGTTCTTGTTTAATTATGTGTAACCAAGTATAGTGGAGATCAATTTGTTCATGTTAACAGGAGTGGACGTTTTATAGACAAGTAAATTTCATGGAGTGCTGGATATATTTTTGGACTGAAAATTCCAGTCATCCATGAAATTAAAGAGAAAAGGATTCCCTATAAAGAGAAGTTCTGCAATTACAGATTCTGTCCACCTTCTCAAATATATTTTCCTATACAAGCTTTTTATTACTTCTAATAAACCATTCACTATTGTATTTTTTTGTATGATCACTATAATTAAAGGTAAGAAGCTTGTTTAAATAAATCTTATAAAAAGAGTCTACGTAAATTTCATGCTGGAATGAAATTTGAAGTACATTTCAGGAGTCAACCTTCATACATGAGTTTAACTGAAAGTCAGTCAAAAGTACAATAGGCGTTGCATGGATCAAATATATATATCTATTCCGTGTTTTGAAAAAAAAAAAGTTCTTTTCAAGGTCTGTTGGCTAATGTCACACTGCTATTTCTGAACATCTTCGAATGTATGAGGAACTTCTGAATGTTTTATTTAAAGAAATGAGAGATTGGTTCTGTAAAAATTTCCAAAAGATGGTGTTTAAAGTTAACCACAGTGGTCTGTAGTTTACTCATCTATAAACCTCACCATATTTTTAGAGATGCTTTGAGCTGCCAGAATTTCTGTTAATTTCTGTAGCAAATGCAGCTGATCATCAGATGACTTTAATACATCAGTTGCATATCAGATGATCTTGTAAATCAGTTTTACCGTAGATTAAGTTACTAATCATACTTAGCTAGACTGGCAGACTGAATAGTATCAAGACTCTACTCTTTCATAGAATCATAGAATCACAGAATCACAAGGTTGGAAACGACCTATAATATCATCTAGTCCAACCGTCTTCTCATTAACATTGCTGCCACAGGCTACTAAACCATGTCTCGCAGCTCCTCATCCAGTAGTGTCAAGATATCAACAGTACACAATAAAGGCAAGAATTGTCTACTTCTGCTTTACTCACGTACAGAACAGCCTCACTGTCACTGAAACATTATTGGAATGTATATACATATATTAACCTATGTTTTGTGCCTACTTGTGCTTGAGTGAAAAAATTAAGTATTCAGTGCTGTATCCAACATTGCTATACATTATCATTAGCTGTCACTGTAGAAGAGATGCTTACAGAATGTTCTGTTTCTGAGGTGTTGCTATTCTCTCTTGCATACAACACATACAAAGTTCTACTAGCTAGAATTTCTTTGCATTTCAGGCCATGTAGAAACCCTTCCCTACTGAGTTAGTTATTCTACTGTGTGAATGTAAGTAGTTTGCTACTCAGGGATGCATACAGCTACTCTTACTCTCTAAAATACATTTAAGAAAAGTGAAGACATGAGGACCTTCAATTCCACATTTGTGAAGTGTTTGACAACTATATTGCCACCTTTCAGAAGCAATAATATTACAAAAAATCATCAATAAGTATTGATAACTTTAAGGATACGAGGAAATCAGATAGCATTCTGAGATCACCTCAATGAAATTGAACTTTTCGTACAAAATGGGATGAAAGCATAGCATATAAAAAAGACAACAACGTTAGTAAAACATAAAGATTTTTCAGAATGCCATGTGAAACTTCATGATGCAGCATTATTAGTTTATAAGCTGCTGTCAGGCTCCACAAGACACTGACATGGCCTAGTGATAATCATAGATTGTCCTCTGTCTACATCTTTATATTTTCAGGGAGGGCTTTCATGCTTTCAGATCAAATTACTGGTCACCTCTTCTCAAACTTCAGATGAATTATGATGGAATGTGGCTTTAGTTTCATTACAAAAAATATCAGTGTTTAGTAAGCATGACATGTATTTGTTAGGTCAAAGTTTCTCAAGACGAAACCTATTAGTATGTGAAGAGTGATCTGCAATTAAGCTGTTTGTATTTAAGTAATACCTAAATGCATAGATACTTAACAGAAAATAATACTAAGTTTTCTACAAAACCTATAAAAGTTTAATATATTGAAACAGTTCCAAAGCATGCGTAAAATGCAGTGTTGCTTTTTGCAACTTGTTAGTTCTGTAAGAATTTCCAGTTTTCGTTCTTTTTCAAAGTTGTCTTATGTGGACATGTTCAATAATTTAACGCCACATATTTAAAGATTCAGAAATATTTGGATGCTTTGAGAGTGTCATTAACTGACTGTATGACACATAAATGCCTTGATGAGAAAAGAGCAATACCTTTTTATGTAGTATGTTTAAGGAAAAATTATATGACATGAGAATAACTGAAAAATATCAGTGATTTAGATAGATCCCCACCTGATGGTAAAAGCTTAATGAATTTGGCAATGCTACACTGAAATAGATGAAAGTATACTGATTTATGGTAATTGAGAACCTGGCAAAAAATTCACATTATACATTTTCAATAGTAACGTACCTAGTTGTTTTTTTTTTTTTCTTTCTTTCTTTCTTTCCATTCTTGTTCTTTCTCCATGCTGTCTTCAATTTTATCATAGATTTTAATGATTTAATTGTAGGATAAAATGTTTAAAATGTTAAAATCAGAACTTGAGTCTAATATTTTCAATAGACTTGAATATTAAGTGCTAAAGTGAAATTCTGTGAATACACTATTCTATTATTCATAAGAATTCTTAAATGAAAGCCCGAAGTCATGAATTAGGTGAGGTTATATTTTTAGTCAGTTATTAAAAAAAATAACCTGAAAATAAAGGTAGTATGCTTGATTGACATTAATATAAGATGAATCATAGGTTGTTTTTTTCTTAAAATATCTTAGCTACAGTGGTAACCCCATGCCACTCCATCCTAACCCTTTAAAATCACATCAGCTCTTGATAGGTAAACTCCAGGGAAAACCCCAAGACCATCATGTAAACCCAGTGCTCTGTATATGCTCTATGCCCAAGAGTGCTGAAGTTGGAGAGCAGCTTTTCTGGTAAAATAATTTGGTGTCTTCTTATCAGACTTGTTGACACTGAAGACCAGGGAAGAAAAATTCAGACCCAAAACTTTGCCTAGGATAAATCAAGCTCAACAAGGTAGTATACTCTGTTCAAAGACATGACCCCAAGTTATTCTATTATCTTACTTGTGCTGGTCAGACTATAACAACATCTTTTATAGCAATTCAGTAGCAGTGTTCATACGAAATCAATAAATTCAGGTCAAAAAATAGGAAAAAAAGACACAAAGCTCCTGATTTTTTTCCCCAGAAGAGGCCATTGTCTTTTCCTTTTCAAGGTCTGCATAGAACTCCTAGATCGACCATCCTTGAGAGATGAGCAATGTCATTTTCTTGTTCTCTGATAGTCTTACAGGGCCCAAAAACTGGGCTGGCCCCCGCTGGTTAAAAAGACAACTGAGGTTTGGGTTTAATTAAGGAATTAAACTCTATTGCTTTGTAGTATTTTAAGCTATGAACAGCTGCTGAAACTGATTAAAACTGAGGCGAAGCCTGAGGTATTTGATCAGTCCAAAAAGGCATGGAATCAAGACTTAACCACTTCATTTTATGAAGTGATAAAGATTATTCTTGTCATTCTATAAGAAACTATAATATAAAAATAATATGAGGACTTTTTTTCACTCTGTGATATGGAGGAGTGGCCCTAAATATGCTTTCCTGATCTGCCAGAGAGATGCTACTCCACAGATGTCTTTATTTACTAGCTTCACAAATTAAATGGAACATAGTCATATTTATTCTTCATCAGTCAAATTCACGCCGAATCGAGATGAAAAATGTGTTGCATATATTATAACACAAACTCTATTTTGTTTGAAATATTGGACTGTTCAGAAGATAGTCTTGGGTAACATTAAAACTGACAAATAGTGTTCTTTGAAAACATTAACATACTGAAAGAGGAGGGTATGAAGTAATGCACAGACTAGACATTGCGCTGATTTTCAGGAAAATTAAAAAAAAAAAAACCAACACTAAAATAACGTCATGTCATTTGCATTGTTCTAGCTCTTTTCTAAACATGATACCCGTTTCATGGATTAAAAAATACAGCCTCACAGCATCCCTTCAAAGTGTATGCGCATTATTAATCTATTATATCGGAGTTTCTAAAACGGGCATGCAAAGCAAAACTGATTTGTTAGGATTTGTTGAAGTGTTCCACAGGTCTAAGAACAGATGTGTACGAGCTTTTAGCTGGCGTGTTGTATTTTAAATACTGAACAATGCATAATTTTTGACTGAATCTTAAACTATCTCAGTGTAAAAAGCACCGATTTGCATAAACAACTGTATTTTTCACATGAAGATGCATGTTTTACAAAATTATTTGTGCATATGTTGAAGTCACAATGTAGATATCTATTTTAGTTTGAAGGTTTTTTTTCAGAAGCAATTTTCATGAGCAGATGGAAGTAGCAGAAAATACAGTCAACAGTTCCAGTGCATATTCATGGTATCAAGCATTACTTTATTTCTCCTGGCCATGACTGGATGGATTTTTTCCTCACAAAGACCTTTAAATTGTCTTTCTTTGCCAAATTGAACAAATTGGTGAAATAGCTGAGTAGTCCTTGGCTCATATACTTCAAACTTTGAGCTAGTTTTTGTACCATTATCTTTCTCATCTTCTAATGAGTTAAATTCACTTGCAAACTCACTCATATACTGTATAGGCAGAACTTAAAGTGTTCCCAATCAGGAGAGTACTTTTTTGTGATCATTTTAATGTAATTAAATACTAATGTGCATGTTCTTTTATATTATTGCCCTCAAATTTTTGCAGTTCTTTGATGTCTTAAGAAATGCTGAACCCAGAAATCAGAAACGTTTCCAGTATATTGTTGTTGATTATCTTTTTGCACACCTAGAAAGATGTCATATGCTTTTTAATGATACCTAGAAACATTCTGAATTCTTATCTTCACCTTATCATAGAAGGGCAAGTGTCTTTTTTTCATCTGTGATTTGCTGAAGATGTTAATTAGTAAAACTTCTAAGCTCTGTTAGTTTAAAGTGACTGAAATCTTTGCTCCATTTATGGTACTATGAGCCTGATAGTGTTTTTTATCCTTGCTCTGCTGATTGAGTTCAATTAACATGCACCCTGTTTGATGCAATAAATAGCTTCCTTTTTTTTTTTTCTCTGTTCAGATTTCTTCAGGAAGAGTAAGTGCCCCTTAGAGTTTCAGGTATCTGAGAGCTAATCAGGAAAAAAGAAAAGCTAAAAAACTGCAGTGCCTTGCTTTTCCCTTGCAATTTTTATTCTCCCCACATCACCTGGACAAGGAAACAATAAAGTAGGGTAATGCTGTAGTGTTAATAAGATAAAGAATTTTTTAAAGTGGTATTCATCTCTAAGAAAACAGTTTTTTACATGGAAAGGTACAGTGCTAGTAAAATGCCAATAATACCATTAACAGTGAGGCTCAGATTATGTTCCAGTGTAATAGACACTAAAAATTCAAGTAGTAATAGTAGTACTGGTAGATGTCTCCTGGTTTCACATATTCCATACTTAGTGTCCTGCAAATATAGTTCATGGTGGGATTATCACAACTGCTTAAAGAAGTTGAAAGTTTAGTCATCTTTCACTGCAACGGTGTTTGGGGCACCTGAATGTTTATGACATCTTTGTAAATGCCAGTTCTTATAAACAAGGATGTAGATAGGTTTCAACTTTTGATTTTGTGTGTAGTTTTGTTTGTTCTGTCTTATTTTCCCCCCTTAAAAAAAGGGTAAGACAGTAGAGAAGTTTTACATAAAATCAAAAATTGAAGATGCAGCCCAGTCACAGAAAAATAAGCAGGGAGAAAATAAAATAAAGAGGTAAGCAAGCCAGATATTTGTACATGCTCTTGTACATGCTCACACATTTGTATGTCCATGGATCTGTGAACATGTATGCATGTATAATTAGATATATTACTTTTTCTATAGGATCAATGATAGATAGTATTTTTTCTCCCAGAAGCAAGTGATAATAGAGAATACATTTTCCATTATATTCTTAAACGTGGGGAATGTATATGCAGACATCAGTTGTGAATATAGGTGATAAACACAAAATATGCTCTATTACATTCTGTTTCAGTATCATATGGACAGCAGTGGTATTTATATCCATTAATATAATGATGATAACATCCAAATCAATTTTAAATAAGCTTAGAGATGTCATATTTAGTTTTAATTTCAGAAGCAGAAATATTGATGGGTTTCATAGTCCCTGAAAGCAAATTTCAAAATGGTTTTGCTCACTGCCTGGTTACAGTAACATGAAAGGATGTCCTTTCAAATGTGTTTTTCATCTTATAATCATACAGAGACTGTGAGTGCTTTGATTTAGTTTAAAAATAATAAAAAGCACAACATGCACCTTTGAAGAATTATTCTAAGGTTTCATAATCTCTCAAGCCTACTGGAGAATTTATGTATCGATACATTTTGTTTTTCAGTATGTGTCTGTAGTTCATCTTAGGCATCTCAGTGGAATATTTAAAGAATGTTTACAATTATTACAATACTTTTGAAAATTTTATTTTTTTCTCATTACATTTGAAATCTAGTCTAATACAATATGTAATGCAATATTAAAAAAATATTAATTCAAAAATCAATTAAGTTTGTTTTCCAGACATTCTACACTCATCTGCTATTACTATCAGCTACAATGCTGATATGCAACTGAAGGGTACTAAGAGTGGTGTTCAACAGTGCTATATAGAGAGCTCCTTAACATTTACTATGTTGACAGATACGCAGTATTTACCTTTTATTACAGTTAATATGGAAAAATAAATGGTCTGTTAACTGTGCTTGTTTGAAATGCCAGCATATTTTGTGAAATCTTTAATATATATGTTATATATATAACACAGGGAATTCTGATTATTATATGTGACCTTTGTGAAAATCTGATTGTGGTCTCAAGTGCTTGTTTAAACCCAAGAAAGCTATAAACTCTGGGTATAATTAAAACTGCATCATAAAATACTTTCTTGAAGCTCTAAGTGCAGTCTGAGTTTTTGAAGAAATTCAGTGGTGTAGTTAAAACCTGTTTATTTATTTATTTATTTTTTAATGAAGGAAGTAGAAAAAGAAGAAAGAAAGAACAGAAAACTCTAGCAGAATCTAGAACAGGATTTGGTCAGAAGTAGAAACAATATCAAACGCCAAGAGTTCCAGAAGTGTTTTTCATGGACTATCCAACTGTAACTAACTATTTTCCTGGAGTACTCACCCCAGAATATAAGTAAGAGTTCTGAAACATAAAATGCTTCCAAGTTTAAGCAGTAAGTCAACTTTCAGAAAACATGCCTCTTGTAACATACAGCGAGGGAGAAGTGGAAGATTTCAAAAGCATAAATTCTTGTCTCACAGTGAAAATACACATTTAAAATGCCATATCCCTAGAAATATGCCCTAGATTGGTTTACTTTTATTGACAGAAACCAAAAGCAAGAATGGCCTGGTGTCTTCAACCTGTACTTTTTTCCCCTGCTATTCTTTTTACTCTATTTCACTTCGTACAATTTTGGAGAAAATATAGAGGAGGAGGAGGGCAAATCCTCCTATATAAAACTGATAAATCTTTGGCAGGTCATCTTTAACAGTGTTGGAGTGAAATGAAACCCATGTTTCTTTACTTTTATATTGATCCATATACACTAATGGGCCATTGGCTCTGCACTCTGTTGTTTTGCTGGCTTTACTTGAACTTGCTTTTTATCTACAGATAGCTGCACATTGAGTAGCATATGACAGTATTTTCCTCAACAATTTTCCATTTCCTCTTGCAGCAGAAATTTTCCTGAAGTAAATACTTTTTTATGTATTTATAATGGCTTCAGACTTAGGTTCATTTTTCAGCCTAGCAATCACACACACACACGAAAAGCACAAAGAGCAGGCTAGAAAACCCTACCATCAGAGTCCGCACATGATGGGTGCTTGGTAGATATGATAGTTGACATTTATGATCCTGCAATCTTGTACTCCTTTTAATTATACATCTTTATGAATGGAAATAAAAATAATCAGATGATTACCGTGAACAGAGATTGGCTCTTTTTAAGCTGTCCTCCGTTGGTATCATTTTGTGCACACTTTAATTCAATTATTAACCTACAGAGATTGTATAAAAGGCCAGCTAGTACAACCAGTGAAGTGTTGGATTTTTTAATTAATAGACACTCAAACAGCCACTTCCTGGGTTTTGTTTCCCATGGAATTATATGCATGCAAATGTTACATTTAATTGCCTGGAGTGAAAGCGCAAACCTCTTTTCTTAATTTTAATTAGGAAATATTTCTCCTTTTAGAGTGCCCTGTGAATACTTCATGGCAGATAATCAGAAATGAAACATCATTTGTTCTGTGCTTGCTTCAGAAGTGTTTCTTTGATTATAAATAAACATTCATACTACATTAACTCCAAGAGATTCCATGTGAGTTTGAGGCTGCTATTGCATTGGATTCTTTGCAAATGAAGATGAAAATTCCTTAGACACAAAATACCTGAACAGAAGAATGATTGAAGAATGGGGAAATGATGCACAAGCAAATGAATGGTATACCTGCAGATATCAGGCTAAGCTGACTAGTTTTGCGTTTTTCTGTCTTTGGGAAGAATAAATAATTCTCAGTTGTAAAAAAAAAACAACAACTTAGAAACTTTTAAAAACATTTTCTGATTGAAAATTAATTCTAGTGGATAATCTCTGGCTAATATGAATAGTTGAGTCTGGTTTGGCTTCTAAGTAGATGGTATAAAACCAAAAGAATAAGAAAGAGAAGATGAGTAATAAGAAATGTATATGCCTTAGTTCTAATAGTGAGGGGCAGAAGCTGGGTAATCTGAAAGGAAGCAAATAGGGAAGGGAGGAAGGATGTAGAATTCCCATAGCATATTGCCCATAAGAGAAGGACAAAAGCATGGTGTATATATGTATGAGACTGACTCATGCAAAGCATCTCACTGCAGCTCCACATTCTGTTTATCAACCTCTTTTTAAGAGGAACATTTGGGACCATAAAACAGTAATGAGTAATCATCAGAAGACTTCATTTACTCCTGCCATGTGCCAGAAGTTGGATTTTTGTTGACCTTTCTATAAGAATTGATTTTTAAGTTAAGAGGCACAGTTTGTTTTGTTTGGATGTGTGTAGTTGCTCGATATACTAAAAGTACTTTCATACTATGTGGTGAATTTTGCTTTTATCAAATATCTGCATATACTTAAGTTGATTTACATTCACGCTTTCAGCCAGCTAAGCTTGATATTTTATATTTAAAGCAAATATAGAAGTGGCACATACATAACATGAAATATGCTTTCAAACCTAAACTAAAATTTAAAACACGTTCACTTCTTTAGTTATCTCTAATATGACAGCAGTGTTATAGAATTTGTCTTCCATACCATAATTATGGTGATTGTACGTTAACAGTTACCTTTTATTGGTGATCAAATGTTTTTTTTTTTCTCTTTATTTTTCTCTTTATGTCCTTGGTAATTCTGTTTTCAGAAGGCAATTGGAGATTACATACACCTTCATTTTATTTACCTGATAATTGTTCCTTAAGCCCTCAGTTATGCTACATAGGTAATCATTTCTTAAAATATCAAAAATAGTGCTTTTTGGTTTTGAGTATTTTGTCACACTGCAGTGAATCTGTAGTTGTGGAGAAACGCTTTTTATCAAATATCATTGTTGTGTATAAACCTGCAATGCTGAAAGTCAGTAAGTAAGCTCTCTGCTTTGAAATTGAAGTATTTATCCTTTCTAGTGAGTATTATGAGGGAAATAATTGCCACCCATACCCTGGGCTACATCAGAAGAAGCGTGGCCAGCAGGGCAAGGGAGTTAAGACATCACCTGTAGTACTCTATCAGTACAGGAGAGACATGGAAATGCTGGAGAAGAGAGAAGGGCCATTAGAATTATCCAAGGGTGAAACACCTTCCCTAAAAGGACAGGCTGAGAGAGCTGGCTCTGTTCTGCCTGGAGAAGAGAAGGCCCTGGGGACACCTGATAGTAGTCTTTCAGTATCAAAAGGGGGGCTATAAGAAAGAAGGGGACAGACCCTTTTCTCACATCTGTTGTGATAGGACAAGGGGAAGTGGTTTCAAACTAAAAGAAATAAGATTTAGATGGGATATAAGGAAGAAGTTTTTACAATAGGGGTGGTAGTCACTGGAACAGATTACTCAGAGATGTGGTGAAATACCTGTCCCTGGAGATATTCAAGGTCAGACTGGAGGGGCTCTGAGCAACCTAATATTTCTGTAGGTGTCCCTCTTCATTGAAAGGAGTTTGGACTAGATGGATTTTAAAGATCCCTTCCACCTCAAATGATGATATGACTCTCTGATCTCTCACTTGTTCATCTCCCATTAGATTATGAGCTACTTGCTCATCTTGTTATGTCAAGCTTAAAACTGAGCTTTAAAAATCCAGTGCTATCTATATTTTTCTGAGATGAAATCATGACAGCTTTTTTATTACTGTGCTATTAAATTGTTTTGAAGTTCCTATAGAAAATTAATTTCTTCCTCTAGAAGTAGTTATATATATAATTCATTGTAATACTTATGAAGTACTCACTTTTTGTGTATATAAAAACTGTGAATGCAGAATATAAACAGTGTATTGAGATTCTTAAAATTCATATGAAATAAGAGGGAGAGAGATGCAAACCAAGAGGTAGCAACTGACAAAGAAGAGATTCATATTATTTCATCAGTGCTCTATTTAGAGATGTATTTTGACGATAAAAATCTAAAATGGCTTTTAAATGACAGCAGAAATAAACTGAGTTAGAAGGTTGAAATTGTGGGAATTGGCCTTTTTGACTAATTAAAAATAAGCCTCAAGAAAAACATATCATATATTTTAGTTTTATATAATAATTGTAATAATAAAATGCAAGCTTAATACAATACAAATTTAAAATAAATCCAGCATTTCTCACACCAGCAATGTGGGCTAGGGTAGACAAGTGTAATAATGCATAACTAGCTTCCTATGACAGACAATTTGGTCGCAGCCTTGATAAGAAAAAATTACAATTCTCAAGCATTTTGCTGAAAGGGTTTGTGTTGTTCATACTAGGCTTCACAGCACAATAGGACACAGATTTTATAAAGGATGCAAGAGGAAGAACTACAGTCACCACATGGCATCCCACCAGGAAGGCAGATGTATTAACCTCCAATGTGTCTCCTGAACAGACCACCTAAAGAAAAAAGCCAGGTTCCAGGGCACAGGTGCAGGCCTTCTGTTCTCCTGGGTTAGAACATGAGTGGATTAAATCATCTGGTTTTAAAATTCCTCGTGCATACTTTCTAAACTAGTGAAATCCCAGGATGAGTGCTACTTTGCCTGCAGCATCAGGGAAGTTTGTTTTGTTTTCTTTTCTTTAGTATCTTTTTAAACAGCGAGTCCTACAGATAAAAACTGTCAGTAGAAAGACATTTTCACACAATTGGCTTGCCATTCCTATTATCCTCTAGAGGGCTACTGAACTGTGTTTATAGATGCATGGGCAGCTTTTCTTAGTCACCAAAATAATGGTGACATTAAGTGATATCCAAAGCTCCCGAGACATCCTTTGACATTTACATGTCAGAAAGAAAAGAACAATTGCCTGAAGTAAACATTTCTCTTCTTGCTCCCGGTGGACAAATAAATACAGAAAAGTATATGACTTGCAGTGCACCTAGAAGTCTGCGCTACATCTGATTATTGGTGGAAGTATTCCATTGAATTCCTCCCACAGGACACCTGGCTACTGCCCACAGCAAATTAGATGTGGGGTTTTTATGTTAACCGCATGTTTTGTGCCTGCTGCTGTGGCATAGTGGAGGAGACTGGCAGGTCTAGAGGTTTCTCAGCATGGATATAACCAGTCCAGAAAGAGGAGAGTTCCCACTGCTTGGAAGCATCTGTTATTCCCATGTAAATTGCTAGTAGTGAATCAGCATTAACCCTTAAATAACCTTGAAGTATAACCTTCAGTAAAGGACTATGTCAATGTGCTAAAGAACTGTTATTACTGATGCCAGATGTATCTGTATCTAGTGGGAGGAAACTGTACCAGTCAATTCAGGTTACAAGTCATATAACTAATGATATACCTCTATAGCTGTGAGGCTATTTAGAATTTAAGAAACAGATTCATTGCAGGTTGCAAAGTTCTAGAGAGAAGAGAAATCTTAGAAAATTATTGTTGATAAAAATATGCTACCAGACCCACCTGATAGCACACTCATATCCTCACTGCTGCAGTCAGACTGTACCTCATCCAAGCTGCTGACATCCTTCCCCTGGCTGGGCTCTCCAGTGGCAATGGAGGTGACAGCAGCAGTTCTCACTAATCCTATGTCAGAAGAGACCAAATCCTCAGACAGCACAGCTTGTGTCCCTGCCTCCTCACTGGCTGCAGGGCAGTGACATGGTGTGGCAGAATGCCTCTGAGACACTGTGAGTGCAGAAGATGGGGTAGGCATCAGAACCCAGACTTTTGTGTCTGCTGGGATCCTGAAGGATGTGTTTTACACTGCACTTAGAAAGTGTTCATAAAAGCAGTTTTCTTTACGTGACTTTATCTTCTCGGAGTACATGTCAAACACTAGGAAAGGAGGGATGTTGCAGCCTGCATTTGACTGAATGAAATGAGATGTGCAATAGATGGCCTGCCAGGGATGTCAGCGTTTTGTCTTGCACGTGTCCTGCAAAATATGATTAACTTCAGCCCGGATCAGTTATTTGCTGTTTGCATGTATTGTGTCCTTGTAGTTGTCACAGGTCAGAGCAGGCCAGATGGGCAGTTGAGTCCTTGCAGGCCAGTAGGGCTGTGCTGAGCACTCCTTGAAGAACCAGGCCAACGGCTGCTGACATTTGGGTGAGGCAGGAGCTTGCTGGGGCAGGGAGGCACAGGGCTGAAGAAAGGCCACAGCCTGGACTGGAGCTGGAAGGAAGCTCATGGGCATGCTGGAGACTCCTGCCCTGGAGTCTCCTCCAAAGCTGGGGACTGATTTTTTACTCGTACCTGCTGTGTCCAGCCACACTGTGTGATAAAAGCCTGTGATCAATTCTGTCAGAAGCTGCCAACAGTTCAAGTGATTGAATGTGGACTTCTGCTGATTGCCAGTCAATGTGGAGGGGGTGTCAAGGTGAAAGGTGAGAAGTATTGCAGCATTATTCCTATATAAACAAAATTTTGGGGATGGAAGTCATGGTGATGAGGGCATCAGGTGTGCTCCTACCCTGTTTGATCTCCAGTAGCACTTCAAATTCTGGGCTTGTCCTGGGCCTGTACACTGCAAGACACAGCCATCTGCTGTCATCATACCTCCATAGGCAGCTATGGGGCTTTCAAGGGAGGAGCGTTTGCTTGCTCCTCTAAGGTAGCATTAACCTCACCATATATCCTTATGCACTGGGATATTTTCTCAGAAAATCTCTCTCAGATGAGAGAGAGAAAATTGAGTTTGACTGATAAAAGCAGTTTAGTACGTTATTTGGGGGACCAAGCTACAATTGCTAGAGTTAATTGATAAGGTACTGGTCCATTAAAAAAAAAAGGAGGGGAAAGGGAGGGAGAGAAATAAAAGGTCATCTTTTTGAGGACTTGTTGCTTCTCCTGGAAGACAGATTGAATCACAGAAGGATTAATCAGTTTTTGTGAGTGCTAGAATGTGCAGCAGAGTGACACATTTGAGGAGGAGCCAGCAACAGCACTGGGAAAATTAGAGAATTTAGCTTTGAATGACCTCTTATTTGGCTCTTCGTCTGTTGTCAAGAGCCATAAACTCTTGATTATGAGAGTGCTTCACAGAGAAAGGAAAAGAATCAAAAAAGAAACCTAAAGATAAAATGTTAATTCTGAGTGGATGTTTTATTCTTGTTAAGTTGCATTGCTAATTTTCCTACCCTTCAAAGTTCCTGTCCTAGTGGAAATTACTTCAGTCCTGTCACAATGCAAGTCCTTTTGGTATATTTTTCTCTAAATAATCTTTCTTAGAGCTTGGATTGTTTTATATCCCAATTTTAAGCATTTTTCCCCTAAAATGATCACCAGATTTCACCTAAATCAGTTTATTTTTGTGCCAGTATTACTCTACAAGACTCATAGCTCTTCAGGTGCTGTCATTTTGAAGATGGATGTTAAATGAGCTCTGTGCTTTTACCTTGAAAGAACTGGAAAGTCCTGTAAATCCTACCATCCATTTTGGTGCTCTGCTGAAAGATGCAAGAAAAGAAAACTACTCTTCTCTGATAGTCCACTGAATTATATGTACTAGAGTATGCCAACGGCTGCCATTAGAAGTCAGCAGTCTCTGAATCAGAAGATAATTTAACAAACTTTTTCAGAACCACTGTGCTTTTCTAGGTTTGATCTGTCAATATCTAAACTTTTATAGCATAGCTACTTAGACTTCCATTAAAAAACTTCTGGAAGAACAATTAGAGAGTGTTATAACGTAACATGCTTTCAGATAGTACTTTTATAGTTTCTGTTTGTTAGCTGCTCTCCCATGGGGAAAAGGAGAATTTACCTGTTTAATTGTGTCTAAGGACAAGAAATCATGAAGACAATTTTAGAAAAAAAAGTTAATTTCTTTTTTGTCAGTAAGAATTCTCTTTGAAAAAGTTTCTCTGTAGATCTATAACACTAGTGTTATCAACACTATTTCTTTTAGTGAGATATCTTTTCTTGCCTAGTTCTTCAGGCAAGGAACAGCAGGACAACCAGATCTTCTGAAGACAGAGGGCCAAATACCTCTCTTTTATAATTCTAAATTTACTATACGCATATACAATAGACTACTCAAAGGTACAGCACTGAGAAATAGCAGCAGTCAAAATGTGGGCTTAAAAAAAAGTTAGTAGGAGTTTCTGTCTGATCTCTATTTCAAGCTGTCAGAGATGGTATGTATTTTTTGGTTTTGTTCTTCAGCAGACAGAGCCGCACATACTGCCATTATTCTTTCTCTACCTTTCTGCCTTCTTTCTCTGCCACTTCAGCTTTGGGATACAGGCCAGTTTACACCCTTTCCATGTGTGGGAACTGATTAAAACTATGAGCTACACTTTATTCTGGATCTGTATAACTTTTTTTTAATTTTTTCCTGAAACAATTACTAGGCTGTTAGATACCTAAAAGCATCCTCTATGCATTGAGGAAAAAATGGAGACGCTTGTGCTATCCTTCAACATAGACCAGCCTTCTTTTCTTTAAAATGTCTTCACTACAATTAGTCACACAGTCTGGACATATATGCAAAAAATGGTTAAAATAAAATAAACACCCAATGATTTTAAAATCAGTGCATAACCTTTATGACTCTATGCAAGCCTGGTTATTAAATCTATATCATTCTCATGCTACTGCGTCATTAGATATTTCATTAATCATAGTTAAATAGCTATTAAAACTCTTCAGCTGCTTTCTGAATTCTCTGAGGAGTATCTGTGGTTTTCATTAGATATTTCAGATATATCCAATGAAGAGAATTGTGTAAATCCAAGTAAATGTCATTACTTATTAAAACAGTAATATAACAAAGAACCTGAAGTGAATTACATCTGGTGACATGGTGGAGACTGTCAATAGCTGGAACAGTTGGGGATGAGTCAGGACTGTTAACTAGTTTTGGCCACATACTCCCATGTCAGACACATGAAATCTCTCTTGCATACAAAGAAGCATCATTGGTACCGAAGTACCAGCCCACAGTGTCTGAAATTCCAAATCACTTCAGTATGCCTGTTAAAGCAGCGTTACCCTCCTTGAGCATCTTTTTGTTTGATGTAATAGATGTATTTATTGACATAATTAGTAAGTTTAACAATGAAGATTTACCCTTCATTTCTGTGTTTTTAGAAGTCTCTGTCATCAGGGCAGTACACAAGTCATTGACAACAGAAAGTTACTCCAGAGTAATATCATTTCTACTCAGGAATTGTGATACAAGGACTAAATGACTCAACCAACATGCAAGTGTGAAGAGTCTGTGCAAGCCAGCCTCTCATGACAACAAGGTCACCTTCTGATATGAGAAGATTTTGCTTGAGAAAACATATATTTTGAAGCTGAATTACTAAAAGTTTATGTAATTTAGAATATTTAGTGCATTATATTAACATCTGGCAAGTTATATTCAAATTTCATTTATTATATGGAAAATTAATTCACATTAATTCCAGTATTTAGTGGCAAGCCTGATTAGTTCACAGATTTCTTCCATGCCTATGTAAGGACATGGTCAACCACCTACAGTGTTGTTTATTTGTTTATTGCAAACTCCTTCTTTCTGTCTGATAAATCTTTTTACAAATATTTATGTGGTGACACCTAGTGGCTTTATATAAAACGCTTCATCTTGATAGCCAGTGATATTTTACTACATCCCATCCTTCTCTTGGAACTAGTGGTTTGAATTCTGTTTATTTTAATTTAATTTTAATTTTAATGAATGGAAACATGTTTGATTGATAACACTGAACTTTTTTATCTGATATATTAAAGTGTATTGCTAATAGAGCATAAAAAAAATCAGACATCTTGATCAAATCTAGTATTGGAAAGGATATTTATGTGCTTCACCCACTTTCATACTGCATATGTTAGTCTCAGAGTCCTGTTCAGTCTTGAGGAACTCTTCAGAAGAGTTGATTTAATAAATCTGATGACAGGTCATTGAATCATAGGATGGTCTATTTTTACATCCAGTAACTAATAAGGTGATAACACAATGACCTCATTATTTTTTTTTTCCCATCTACTGGAGGCAGTTTACTTCTACAATAGTTGAAAATAAATTTCTTCTTTTGTTCAAGGAGTGGAAAAGTGTGACGGGTGTAAATAGATTCCATGAGAAAATATTCAGTTGAGCCTGCTTAAGTTTAGAGGTTAGTGTAAATCTGTGAATGCTTTTCAATAACTGAACATATTTTTCCAGTATGTAATACATACTAAAAAGGTCTATAAAAACTAAACTTGATATACAAGTTTTCACAATTGTAATGGAGTCTTGCTATAGGTAAGGAAAAATAAAAATAAAATAAAATAAAATAAAATAAAATAAAATAAAATAAAATAAAATAAAATAAAATAAAATAAAATAAAATAAAATAAAATAAAATAAAATAAAATAAAAAAATAATGTTATAAATATTTACATGCAAGCTTACCTAGAAAGGCAGCTTTTATTGTGGAGAGAGACCGTATGTTGGAAGTTTAATTGGTTTATTATGTTAGTGCTACAGTAGTTTCAAGGGCAAAAATAATTACTAGGCAGATAGAAACAGTATAATAAAACACATTTATTAGCTAAGAAACACATTATCATTGAAAACTATTTAATATTTACAAGGTTTTTTTTTTCCCTTACTGTCTTGTACTACAGGAAGGAGCAAGATAATGATTATAGTGATCATAACTTTATATGTTTGTTTTATTTAACTACCCTTTAAAATCCTTTTTAGTTTATTTCCTGTTTCATTTCTAATTTAATAGCTTGCTGTCTTTTGTTTCTTGATTGTTTGTTTTAAGGCAGTGTACCTATTCACCATTTTTTGTTTGAATCTGATTTTGAAAGAAGTCCAGCACGAATTCTTAGAAGATAATAATACAATATAGTGTATTTGCTTCAGACAGGGATTTCTGAATGCTTGGTCAAGAGTAATATCATTCTGCTTCCCTTCTATAACAGATTTAACCCGTGCACTGTCTTGTCCTCCAAGACTGATATTTTCTCCCTGAACACAGTAAAGCTTTCATTTTAACATTGGGTAAAGGTGATTCTAAAGCCTTAGTATCCAAGTTAATCCTTCGGGAATTTTTTCTATTTTATTTTATTTTTTCATTTAAGAAATGATTTTTGTCTCATCTGATTTGCTGGAGCCACTGGAAGGAACAAATATGTACTTTAAAGTAAAAGTAATGACCTTCACTGTTTCTCCCTCATTTTCATGTGGAAATTAATTGAAAAAAAAACACTGAATATAATCTACAGTTGTCATTCTGCTTCCTTTACACACTCAACAGTAAAATCTATCTGAAGATGAGTAACACTTGAAACATACATAAGTGACACTCCCCTGTTATTTAACTGAAAATGCAGCAGAAAAGTCATATCTTCACTTTCTTTTCAAGAGTACTTACATGTTCTTTTTTTAAAGAAGTCTTTATTTTAGAACAAATATAATGAAACTTGGATTCTTCCCAACAGGAGAAGAAAACAGCATCCCTTCACCATCCCCTAGATGGTACTTCTCAGAAATATCTGAGAAATTATTCTTAGGAAATAATAAATCATCTACTGGTGATTTTAAGACTAGTAGAAAATTTTTGATGATTTTCTTTCAGGAAAAAGAAATTCTTATGCAGAATGTCTTACAGAAATTTTGGTAAATATAAGTTTCAGTGAAAGAAGTGAAAACCAGAAAACTTTCAGGTCATAGAGCACACTAATCTACGTTACACAGATGAAGTTTTTAAACTTCTGTTGCTTTGATTTTCTGCCTGGAGTGATCATCACAGTCTTCATGGGAAGAAAACAAATAAAACAGAGACCATTTTTCCTCCACAGATTTGCTGCTCATAGAATAAGATTTCGTTCTAATGAAGGCAAAATCTATGATGCTGATCCAAGCTTTAGTTTATCTTTTTTGCTACAGAGGCAATATTTTGGTAAGACTGACATTCTCTTTTTTAGACTTGTACACAGTTC
>VXAB01001603.1:25564-48167 GCA_013399175.1 Odontophorus gujanensis
CCCCCCCCCTCGCCCCCCCCACACCCTTTTTTCCCCCCTTTTATTTATGTATTACTACCTTGATTTCTAACTACAGTTTCTCAATATGGAAGTTCCATATTGAGAAACATATTGTATGTTGGGTATTATCTCTACCTTGCACTAACATAGCATAAGATTTGGACACCTCAGTAAACTAAATTTATATTTTCAACATACAATTGTTGTTTGTTTTTTTTTTTCTTTTTTTTTCTTTTTTTTCTTTGATATTCCTTGTTTATTTTCCACCCTTATCAAAAATGTGCAAACATTTCTCATATTCTGATCCAGGTGAATCAGTAAATTCATATAATGTTCTTTCCTCGCTGCTTCGCTCCCTTTGTGCAAAGTCCATTGTCATGGATCTGATTTTTAGATACAGAATTAGGGCTTCTAGGATACAAAAGAGTTAGATTGGACAATTTATAAGCAATTCTTCACCATGTTTTGAGTAGGCACTATGGTATTATGCATCTAGTTAAGTACTTGGCTGGAACAAGATGCAGATGAGCTCTCTTCAAGAGGGTCTTTGCATTCCATTTTACCTTAATTTTGCATTTTTGAATCTCAGTATCAAGTAGGCAATAAAATGCCTCAGTGGGATTGACTTCAGGCAGTGCCAATGCCATTTCTATCAGCAGGTGCCTCAAATGACTGAAGTTATTCATGTTTTCCAAACTTCAGTGCTTTTGTGTTAAAATTCAGTTTTGCTAGGTCTTTCCCTCTTCAGTGTAAAGGTGTGTGTGTGTGTACATATACTAAATATACGCTTTATACTAAACATAAATAACCTTCCTTGTTCTATGCTGCCAGCTTTGCAGCCAGGGTTACCATTACTCAGCCAAAAGAAATTGTTTCCTTGGCAACGTGAGCCATGTAAAATCTCACAGAACACCTGTTTTTTCTACTCCAGTTTCATTCTGCTAAATGCTGGAAAACTGGTTGTATGCTTCAATTTCTGACTTAAAGTAGTTGAAATATGGTGATGGAATATAGTGACATCTGAAGATTCATGGTAGACAAAAATCCTGACAAGCACACAGTGTTCGACCCTTTTCTAGTTATTAGGGATTAACATTTTACCAACGGAGCATATATATTCATCACATCTCTCAGTGAAATCTCTTGCAGTCAGTGACATTATTAGAACTTGAAAATTCCAGCTAGGTGTAGTAGAAGTTTCCCAGTGTGAAATGACAATGCATTAC
The DNA here is from genome assembly GCA_013399175.1 of Odontophorus gujanensis. NCBI lineage: Eukaryota > Metazoa > Chordata > Aves > Galliformes > Odontophoridae > Odontophorus > Odontophorus gujanensis. Next base: position 26,791 of record VXAB01001603.1, read on the forward strand.
TGACTCTACAGCTCTGTTGTCACCCGCAGGCTTTCTCGTCATCCAGAATTCATAATTCATAAAGCATAGTAATATAAAAGGGCAATGTGCCTGAGTGCTTGAGAAAATTACAGTCAACTTCTAGTTTATAAATTTTTAAAATCATACATTTTCTTGATTGACTTGACTTATAACAAAAAAAAAAAAAAAAAAGAGGATTTTTTTCCTTTTTCTTCACTCTTTTAAGCCCTCTACTAATCTGCAGTTGTGTTATGTCTAATAAAATTAAGGTTTCACATGCACTATGCCATTATTGCTAGTCTCTTTGGTACTACTTCTTGGCTCCTCCTGTACCTCAAACTCAGTTCTAATTATTGTCCTTATTAGAAAGTACTCCTTTAAACAAGTTTATTAACAGCAAAGTTTATTACTAAATACATTACTGGGAAATTAACATTTCACAAGTGATTAAAATGTTACCTAAAGCTCTTAATATAGTTATTGGAATTTGTTCTCAGAAACATCTTGCTTCAGTAAAAAAGTGTAGTTCAATCTTTTTATATGCTGGATTAATGCCAGAATCATTATTTTTCATGGATTTTCTGCAGACATCATCATTATTATTTATTATTTGTTCAGTCTTGCCTACCATTTTTTTCTAAATGTTCTTTACTTATTACTGTGAGAGGAAAGGATAAAATTTGTCATACATTTCATTCTACATTTGGCATAACTTGGCATAAAAATCTCCTTAAACAAAAAAAATAAAAAATGTCTTGATTGCACAGTCAATGTAATTTGCTTATTCTGATTTCAATTCCAATGGTTATCTCACAGCTTTATATTCACGTCATCTGTTCACAAGCTGATAATGCTTGATAATGGATGTTGTCAAGAAAAGCACTAACTTCACTATCAGCAGGCAAGCTACCACTGTTAATGTGTTTGAGATATATGTTTTGTTAATCGAAGTGGAGATGAGGGTGGTGAGAGAAAGCTGGTTTCAGATCTTAATTCTCAAAAACGAATTGTGCTGTGATCACAGGCCTGAACCCAAATCCTTTTGATTTCCTGTAAATCTGAATAATACAAATTCAGATTACTGGTCTTCAATGCAAAAAATACTGGCCACAAGACTTTTAGGGTAGAGCTGGTGACAAGTAATGGCTAAACTAGTGGGTCTCTGTGGTCTTAAACAATCAATCCAGAATCTCATTTTGACCACTCCAGAACATGAACAATTGAGATGTGTGATCATTATGTAGACAGAATGTGTTTCATTCATGAGGTCAGTCTAAACTAAGACTTCAAAGTGCTTGCAGAAGGTAACAGAAGACATTTTATTATATGGGCATTGCTAGATAACTTCTAAAAAATTTTCTAATGAAGCCTTATCCCTGTGATGACACAAATGTCTTATGATACTTGACCCAAAAGCATCAAAGTCCTCATTGTATCAGATATGAAATTCCTTAAAGAGTTCATGCTATTAGTGATGCTCATTTAAGCCATTTTAATTCTTAGAGATCATCAGTAAGCTGTAAGGGCTCTTCATATCAAGACAGACAAAATTGAAACTCTTTGGTCTGAGTACGGGTTTACAACATTTCAGCAAAGTTCTGGACAAAACATTCTTACGGAAAACAACAGTGAACTTATTTTGTATGCAATTCTGCCCAAGTTCAGACCTTTCAGTATGTTTGTCTATGCTATTTTTTAGAGATCTTCTGTCTTGTCTTCCAAGGGCCAAAGCAGTAAAATATAAATGAAGAATTCACACAGAAAGAGCAGTGATGTCCTTCCCTTTAAGTACAAAGCTCAGACTGGAATGTTAGCTTCAAGAATATGAACAGATACTTAAAGTGTGCTTGAATTCCAGAAGTTTGATTGAGATGGTCATATTCCACTTAATGAATAAGAAGTAGACTCTTGATTTCTTTTCCATGTTATGTGTTCTATGCAAAACATTTTTGCAGATTTCTCACATTATCACTGTAGACAAATGGAAGAGAATACTTCATGATCTGATGAAGTAAGGGGCTTATAAAATCAGACTTTAACATTATACAAAATGTCAAAAAATAAATCTCATGCATGTTACTTGGGTGCTAAGTTTCTCGAGTCACAGGTAGCAAGAAAAAATTCGCAGACAACTAGAAGTAAGTATCAAAAAGAAAATGAGATATAAAACAGAAATTAGTAAAGGAGAATTTTAAAAAGGAATTCAAACTTCTGTTGAAAAAGTGTTCAAAGACTGAATTAGTGCACAGCAATAAGTAGAACAGCTTGGAATTCATTTTAGATTGCAAAATTGGACTAAGAATAACCTAAGAATGTGTATATCTATGCTTCCAAGATTAAGAGGATTCCCAGTATTTAATAACACATAAAAAACCAAAGCAAACTAACCAAATGAATGGCACAGCTGGTTTTTTTTGTTTGTTTTTTGTTTGTTCATTGTTTCTGGTTCTTCTTCTTCTTATTATTATTATTTAATTTTTATTTTTAATAGTTTGGATTTTCTTTTCAAGGACAATTAATGTTTTCTAGAAAGGAGATCTGAATGTGCTATTTTGAAATTGTGGGTCTTGATTATATTCTTAACATAATTATCACAGAATGACCAAGATAGGAACAGTCCTCCAAGATCATCCAGTCCAATTGCCCACCTATCACCAATATTTCCCACTAAACAATGTCCCTTAATACAACATCTAAATGTTTCTTGACCACCACTAAGATCAGCGACTCCACCACATCCCTGAGCAATCCATTCTGAAGCCTGACCACCCTCTTGGAGAAGAATTATTTCCTAACATCCAACCTGAATCTCCCCTGGTGAAACTTGAGGTCATTACCTCTAGTCCTAGTGCTAGTTACATGGGAGAAGAGCCTGACCCCCAGCTCACTACAACATCCCTTCAGGTAGTTGTAGAGAATGATAAGGTCTCCCCTGAGCCTCCTCCAGAATAAATAAATAATTCTAGTTCCCTCAGCTGCTCACAATAAGGCTTGTGCTCCAGACACTTCACCAGCTTAATTGCCCTTCTCTGAACATACTCCAGGGACTCAATGTCTTTCTTGCAGCGAGGGGCTCAAAACTGAGCACAGCACAACACAGTTGTGGCCTTACCAGTGTTCAGTACAGAGAGATGATCATTTCCCTGTTCCTGCTGGCAGTACTATTCTACTATTTCTGTTACAAGCCAGGATGCCATTGGCCTTCTTGGCCACCGGGGCATACTGCTGGCTCATGTTCAGCTGAGCATTGATCAACATCCCCAGGTCTGTTTCCTCTATACAGTCTTCCAGCCACTCTACTCCAAGCCTGTAGAGTTGCCTGGGGTTGCTGTGGCCAAAGTGCAGGATACAGCACTTGGTACTGTTGAACTTCATCCGATCGGCTTCAGTCCAGCTATCCAGACTGTCCAGATTGCTTTCCTTTCTAATGACACCTTCTGCCAACTTGCTGTCATCTGCAAACTTACTGAGAGTACACTCAGTGCCCTCATTCAAGTCGTCAAGAAAGATATTGAAAAGGGCAGGACTCAATACCAAACCCTGGGAAAAACCACTCATGATCAGCAGCCAGCTGGATTTAATTCAGTTCACCACCGCTTTCTCAGCCTGGCCATCCAACCTGTTCTTTACCCAGCAAAGATTGTACCTGTCCAAGCCATGAGCTGCCAGCTTCTCTGGGAGAATTCCACAGGAGACAGTGTTAATGGCTAGGTAAACTGTGTCAAGAGCTTTTCCCTCATCTACCAGGGGGATCATTTGTCTGTATATCTAATATGTATAACCATGTTTATATAACTAATAAACTGCACTTTTTATCATATAGTTAGGGGCATATACTGAGCTAGCCACAGTTAACCTACTGCAATGATACAAATTATAGACATGAGGAAAAACAGAAATATAAGAGATAGGTGCTTAATCACATCTCAAAATGAAACCTTGGCAAGTTGTTCTGTTTCAGGAAGCAGAGAAAGAATAGCTTCTCAAAGAATGACTGAGAGCACTTCGTTTAGAATCATAGAATCATAGAATGGCCTGAGTTGAAAAGGACCTCAAAGATCATCTAGTTTCAACCCCCCTGACATGGGCAGGATCTCCAACCACTAGACCAGGCTGCCCAGAGCCACATCCAGCCTTACCTTGAATGCCTCCAGGGATGGGGCATCTGCTACCTCTCTGGGCAACCTGTTTCAATGTGCCACCACCTTCTGAATGAAAAACTTCCTCCTGATCTAACCTAAATCTTCCCTGTCTTAGTTTAAAACCATTCCCCCTTGTCCTATCACTACCAAGCTATGTAAACCATCGTTCCCCCTCCTGTTTATATGGTCCATTCAAGTATTAGAATGCCACAAAGTGGTCTCCCCAGAGCCTTCTCTCCTCCAAGCTAAACAAGCCCAGTTCCCTCAACCTTTCTTCACTGGAGAGTTGCTCCAGTGCTCTGATCATTTTAGTGTCCCTCCGCTGGACCCATTCCAAGAGCTCTGCATCTTTCTTGTGCTGGAGGCCGCAGGCCTGAGCACAGTACTTTTTTTAGGAGCATGTGAACTGCCTTCTGGCTCACTTTCTGTATTTTTTTTCCACTTAATATCTGCATAAGTTTGGAGGCTTTCCTTGTAATTTTAGGTGTATGAGTTAGTCTGCATAAGGCAAGGTAGGGGAAGTGGTTCAAACTGGAACAAGATTTCACCAAGTAAATTTAAAACAAATTCTTCGAAGGCTCTTGCTATGTGGCATCCCGAAACTCTTTGTCCCTAAATAATATTTTCATCTATCAGCTGAAGTGATGGTGATTGGAGCATGTTAATATACACAAGGATATAAGAGTATCCCAACAAAGAATCTGGGGCTAGTAAGGCTTTTTTTCTTATTAATATGGCAATGTAGTTCAGTACAAGTAAAGATAAAATAATGAAAATCATTTCCATTCACAACTTTTTATTTTACTGCATCTCTATATAACTATAAAGAAGAAAATGAAAATTTGATCCAAGTTCAAAATTTTGAGATACCAGAAATTATAACGAATTATATGCATGAAAATCAGACTAGATGGGAAGGTGTATCTGTTGCAAAAATTTGAGGTTCAAAATACTGACTTTAACCAATTTGATATAATTTATACATTCTGTACATTTCCTATCATGCTTTCCAGAAGTTGCTGTGTCATTTTGTGAGTGAAAAATAGGAGCTTTGTTGTAATATTGTTGTTGTTGTTTTGTTTTTTTTTTTGTTTTTTTTTAAATAAAACAATGCTTTTCTTTCAAATTAGATTTTTTCAGTCAGCTACGCTGATACCTTCACATATGCTTGACATATGCTCAGAGAAGATACTCAGTGGCAGGGAAGTCTGGCTCTGAGTATCAGAAACAGACGAAACGAAGTTCTCATTTACCAACAAATGTACCTTGCAGTTTACGCTCCGTAATCATGCAATAACTCTGTTATGACAGAAACATGAGTCTTTTTAGATACTTCCTCAACCTCTGCAGATGTCAAGATCTTTATCCCTTTCTTTTTTTCATTCCTTTCCTCCCCACTTCATTTTCTTAGCATCTGAATGTAATCACACGTGCAAAATTATATAAATCTCATCATTTAATAGATTTAAATCTGTCCTCACTATGCCCAAACATCCTGTTGTAGACCAGATTCTGTTAGTCATCCATTTTTATTAGCCTAAGAATAAGTCTTTTTAAAATTTGATATCACAGAAATTACATAAATTAAAGAAAATATTTCATACTTCAGTGAGTTATATAAACATCTACATAGAACAATGTAAAATATGTCCTAGGAAGAACAGAAAGGGGCAACCAGTATTCATAAGAAAATTATGCTGATGTCAAATCTTTTCTAAGTGATGCTAATAAGGATCTCTTTGACTAGCACAACGCATTCAGTAGGAAAAAAAGGCTTTCATTTATTCCTTAGATAATGCAAGAATCGGAGAACCACCACTGGATTTTTGTAAGAAAATATTACATACACGAAATGCCATTTTCGCTGAGTATGCAATCAATGCTTTCTATGAAAGGTACTTTGAGACACAGAAATTGGAAACTAAAGTTCACTGTGAGATGGTTTTCCATAGGCAGCAATGTAAATAAAAAACAGGTGGCTGACTCTATTAGGTATATTCATACTGATCATTATTATTTATACCTCTATATATTTATTCTTTAATGAAATGGTTTTCCTGTTTCAGACTTCAAACACAGGAGGAATGAATGTGAAATCTATACTTGAGGCCAAGAGCCAAGAAGACAGAAAAGCTATTACTGAGCAGCTCTCTATCAGTTTTGAAGACAAGGACATCAAAGGATGAATCTATCCAATAGATTAACAGCCTGCATCAGAAATAGTGCACCAGGAGTGGGGAGTTGTTTGTCTCTTTGTACGCTGCACTGGTAAGGGGGAACCTCAAATCCTGTTCAGTTTTGCACCTCACTACAGGAACGACACTGATTTGCTCTAATGGGTGCAGAGAAGAGCAAAAAAATTGGTAGAAAAGTTAGAAGACAAGATGTACGAGGAGTGACTGAGGCTGTATAGTATGGATGAGAGTAGGCTGAAGGGAAGCCTCTGCTCTCTACAACATCCTGAAAGGAGACTGTAGTGGGGAGAGTGTGGGTCTCTTATCTCAGGTGTCAAGTGAGAGGATGCAAGGAAGCAGCCTCAAGTTGAACAAGGAGAGGTTTTGGTTGGATGTCAGGAAGAATTTCTTCTCAGAGGAGGTTGTCGAGCATTGCAATGGGCTATACAGGAAGGTAGGTGGTAGGAGTGAGATTTTCAAGGGTCTTTTCCAACCTAAATAATTCTATGGTTTTATGATTCTGTTTGTGTCAGCTGCAGCAGTGGTAGCCTTTGCAGTAAGATATACTATTCAGGAAAGTTAGCAGCTGAAGTAATGAAAAACTTCTACCTTCAAATACATTCAAAAATTCACCTCGGGTGTTAAGAATACATGGAAAAGAACAACAGGCTTCGGAATGAGGTATTTATAAAATCATTAGTAAAATTTGGATTTTAACTGTTTGTGTCTCATGACAACTTTTTATTTATTATCTCTAAAAATAATAATAATAATAATAAATTAGTTTACAGTTCTGTTTTTCTTTCTTTTTTTTTTCTTTTTTGAGATCTGATAGCTTGTATCAGATTGTTTTGTCCTTAACTCTAACTGCAATAAACTTTCAGTGAAATCTATCACACAAACATCTTACTTCTTACAGAAATTATAGGATCTGAAGAATAAAAAAAACTATACATTTAAAAACAATAACATAAATTTTCTAAACTCACGTTTCAGATACCAAACAGACTGCCTTTTCTGAAGTGCTTAGGTGACAGAGAACCCTGAGATAGCAGTCACCAGACTGAGATGTATGGAAGCTGTGAACAGATAATTTTCAGAGCATCATCCTTTGATTCTAGAGCTCAAGCCTGAGCTACCCCATTGGCGGCACATCTGTTGCTTTTGTGCAATAGGCTCCATGATTATTATTTCCTTAGTTTCTGTATGAAGTTCATTTCAAAGCAAAATAAATTTACAGGAGGTCTTACAAATTGTATTAAAAATACAGAGGGCTTGAAAAAGATTTTTTTCCCTCTTTTTCAGGTCTTTTCATCACAATGCTGTACTCAAGCTCAAAGTCATGGATTTTACTGTAAGCACACTTTCCAACACAACCTTTCTGGGAATTATCACTTTAATTAGGAGAAGGTTGAGTTCATAAGAAGATGTGAAGTAAACTGGTGCTCCTTTGAACTGACAGGTACCTACTCTGATTTCTTCTTTTTCTCTTCTGTTCTTCCTATCTGTTGAAGGAACATTTTTTTCCTAGGAGTGGTTAATGTTATTACTGTTAGCTTATAATTAGTTAGAATACTTGAGCATGAAGAAGTATACAAGAGATATTTGTTCTCATAGCTTATTAAAAATATTAGGTTACAATGTTTTTTTCTTGTTTTTTTTTTTCCTTCTTAGTAGTAATATTCTGTGTTAGTATTTTTTACTTACTTTGTTTCCTGATGTACCTTTGAGAGTCTTCATAAAATAAATGCATTATAGATTTTGTATTTATGAGAAGTTCCAAAAATAGTTTCACCATTACTTTTTCCATTGCTAACCAAAAAGAGACACTACTGTCAAGAACAATGTCAGGAGTTAACTGTTAGGAAATAATCTTAACTCATCATAATTTCTCTGCATAGAAACTGAGGTGAAAATAACTGTTCTGTTACACGGTTTTATGTTCTTTAACTTTGAAAAAACAATTTGTGATCCTGAAGGTATAGTTAATATTTACTTTTCCCCTACGTATGAACAACATAATGAGTTAGTTATTCCAGTAGTAACTAATATTTGCAGTTGTTATTGGTAGATCCCTAGAATATTTTAGTGTTATAATTGGCTAATACAGCCAGTGTAACAGGAGGCAATTAAAATACCTTGTTTGCTGCACTTTAAGTTTGGGAGGGGATGTTTTTGATCTTTGTTGTTAGTTTGCTTATCTTTCCAAGTAGTAGAACTGGAAAAGATGACAGACCTTTCCTGCAGAGAGATTACATTTCCTCATATTAGTTTGCTGGCCATTGATCTGTGTTCCCCTAAGCCCTTTGACTGCTGTCATACATGCCTACACTGTCAAATAAATCCAACAATGTAACTGGTTACCTCAACAAATATCTACGATGTATTGTTTCTTATGAAAGCCTCTGAGCTTGTCTCCTAAGGAAGAAACAAACAAACAAACAAAAAAAACACACCACAATTCTTGGTGGATAGAAAGTTATTCTCTGCTGAATTTCAACTTTGAGAGTTCTTTTCAGTTCTAGAATCGTCTATAGTAGCATAACTTAGCTTACCATAATATACTGCATTATATAGGTTAACTATAGTGTAGAAGGATTAATTGGTCTATTGACAATGAACATGTTTCTGATTATAGTAAAAATGAAACAACTCACAAATCTTTGCTTCGTATAATTTTTTTGCTTCATATTGGCTACAGATTTTTCCTCGAATATCTCCACTAATTTTAATGGAGTTACCCCTGGAACCTTGGTGATATGTTCAATTCTGTTTGGAGTCTATGTTGAATTTGTAATTTTGTTTCTATCTTGAAATTGTCTCAGAGCAATGAATAGTGAAATTTGTTTGTGTGCATCTGTGTGTGTGCCGTTAAGTAATTAGTGGGAAATATGTGGCTGTTGTTTTTATTTTCTCTCACTCTTTTAATCCTAATTACTGCCACAAAATTTACTAGCTGGTTTGAAAACTGTGTTAGAGACTGTGTTGTTGTCCACCCATCCCCCCAATATGATTTGTATTCATTTTTCATTAGAAAAAGAAGTAAGTCCAGAGATTCACTGTAAGAAAAATTTCCTCATAACTTTTGCTTATCTGTATATCAGTGCTCTGGAAGTCTTTCTTTCCACTTAAAGCAATAGCTGCCCCTCTGGGGACTCAGGGGAAAAAGCAAAACAATGGAATTTAGAAAACATGTTTTTCTGTATCTTGGCATAGAAACTATCTAATTCAAATGTGATTTTAGGTCTGCTTATTATTAGTTCCAACACACTTATTATTCTCTCTAAACACCAAAATCCAGCATAATTTAGGACTCTGATGTATTCTGAAGTAAGTGAAATATTCTGTCCAAATGCCTACTGGTTCCAATGCTGCAGCTCTCCATCTGTTACAAGAATGTTTGGGTTGCTGTTTATATTATTTTTATTTATTTTTCAAACACAGCTCCAGCAGCTGTGCTCACAGAAAGACCTAGACTCTCACAAAATTCCCTGTGAAACTTCAAGTATCCCACAACAACTTTTATTCATTTTATTTTCTTTGTAACGGTTTCCTTGTTTTTTACATTGTGATTATATTTTCATAAGGCTTTGCTGAAACTAGATTTGTTGTTTCACCTATCCACTGAAACTGAAGAGTTAACTCAAAGGCAGGAAAAAAAAAAAGCTGAGACTGGAGAAGAGAAGGCTCAAGGAGCATCTCGTCAATATCTATAAATACGTGAAGGGAGGCTGCAAAAGAGACAGAGCCAAGCTCTTCTCGGTGGTGCACAGTTGCAGGACAAAAGGCAGTAGGCACAAACTGGAGCACAGGAATACCATCAAAACATCAGGAAACATTTTTTTTCACTGTGCAGGTGACAAAATATTACACAGGGTAATCAGAAAGGTAGTGGAGTCATCTCCTTGTAGATCTTCAAAAGGTTCCTGGATATGGACCTGGGCAGCCTACTCTAGGTTTGTTAGCAGTAGACAGAACCAGGTGGCTTCTGGAGATCCCTGCCATCCTCAATCACTCTGTGATTTTGTGAAATGTACCTGCACTAGTCAGATAAATGGTATCACTTTTGTTTCAGAAAATGTAAAATTTTTGTAAATGTATTATTTTTTTTTATTCTTGGAAACAGACCTCATGTCAGCTGCTTAGAGATCATTGTTGCTTATTTATCCTTGTTTTTAATGGCATGTTGTTGAAGATCTCTTATTCAAAAAACTTTGGAGGAGAATATATCTTAAAAAAACAAAACAAAATACAGAAGACTCTCCCTTCCCCCACCCCCCAAAGGAAAAAAAAATCAGAAAAAAAAATCCCAAACAATAGAACACTATCTGGTTTCTATAGCAAACATTTATTTCAGGAAAGTCCATGCAAACTCTTCTGTTTAACCTGAAACTTTTATCTGACTTGTGCTCTATGTGATTAACAACCTTTTAACAAACAGTGATCCTGAAATGATGATGCTATTTTTTGTATATATCCCAAAGGATAACCTAAAGCGGCCAAGATAAAGACATATCTACATTATACCTGAAATTCTAGAGCTATTATCTTGCACAGTATTTTAAACTGTTGTTTACTCTAAAAATCTGTCAAGCATCATATGTTGCCAAACCCTGCACACAAAATATACAAGTGGATTCAGACTGTGGAAGCAGCCTGAATTCCAGAAGTATCATTTATCTGGCAGTGGGACAAGGCTACTACCCCAGAACAAGCACAATTTGACAAACTTAAAATGGAAATAGGTAGTCCATTCATAACACCTGGAAAGAATGATGGAGGTGTTATAACTATGTAAGATCTAATAACAAAAAAAACAGGACTGCCTGGTATATAAAATTATTACCCCAAAATAGTACTGCCTGGAAAGCCTACCTATTATTGTTTCACCCGCTGCTAACTTTATTTTGCAAACCTTACAGAAAACAGTCACTTAGGAAAATAATTTCTGATAACCTTCAGACTTTCTAGAGGTAACAGAAGTTATCCCATAGCCTGAAATGGAAACTACTGTTGGAAGAAATAGCTATACTTCTCCCACAGTATATTCTAATTTCATCTTTTTTGATTGATTTGCAGTGGGCTGGGCTGGCTAGCGAGGTGATCGGTATGCCCAAACTCATTTTGAAAGGAATCCAACTGACTGTGACTCAAAGCCTTAGTTTGTAGGAGAAAAGGGTAAGTGAGAATTACTTTTTTCTTCCAAGATGATTCAAACACAGATTGTCTGCTTGCACTTAGGTTTTTAAAAATGCTACATTTTTGGCAGATTACTGTACAAGTTTCTTAAGTAGGAAGAGCTATAGGGACAGATAGGATTTTTGCTTAGTTAAAATTACAGCTAATCTTCGGAAAATTATTTTTCAGAATGCTCTAATGGTCAACACAAGTTTTTGGGAAATGACCCAGTGTGAGAAATAGCCAAGCACCTTAAGAGGACTTGTTTTCTTTTCCCCTAACAGTGAAATCAGTGAGAATCCAAGGTGAAGATGTAGAGTATACCGTGCCTAGCTGAAGAGTTGAGGCAATCCCACTGGTTTACCACAAGCTATTTCTGGTGCTTAGCAAGTTTCAGATTAACAGTGTGAATGATTATGTCTACGGGGAAGAGTAGTCTGAGCACACTGTGTCTCACACACACTTCATGAACCTTTTAACTTGAGAATGTTGTTATAGTTCTGGCAGTATTTGAAAATGAACAATGCCATTAGCACTTTATCTGGTCCTATGCACCAGTGTTAAAATCTTGTTACAGTCTGTCATCTGTTACTGCATGTACTCTGAAAATATTGCCACAACACTTGGGTAGGAAAAATCCTATCAAGGAATTCAGTATTGATTCTGGAGAGAAAACAAGAAGCTCGTGTGGCAATTAACTGCATTTTCACTGGTTTAAATCTGATATATAACTTAACATACTCAAAGCCAGAAGCATTTATAAAGCATTCTTGTTCTGAATGGGGTTGCTGATAGACAGCCCTAGGACACCAGCAGTGTGGAAAATGTCCCTCAGAAAGAGCATGCTTTGAAAGAGATTGGTGAGAATGATTAATGGATATGCAATAAAGCAGATGTCCTGTTTACCTTATTTTCAATCATTCTTAACATTCAAACAGAAGTCTTGAATTAGATTGGATTTCTCAAAATACTGAGGAAAAATCACCTTTGTCAGGATCTTAAGTGCTGATTAGACATGTTACTTTAGCCAAATACCAGTCAGTAGGAGTAGATGTTCTGTACCTTTCTGGCTGATTGTGATGATTCTGTAGGACTGGACTCTGCATTTCCAGCAGTGATGAAAAACACAGTGGGCAGCAATTTCCTGACCTTCATCAGATTCCATCTTCAGTAATTTTGAAGACTATGATTAATTTCAAAGTTTTCAAATGAAAGCAGAATAACAAACATTTTGAAGTTAATGAGAACCTGCTTTTCTGCACCTGTGGAAGCCTATGAATGTCTGTTCAGTAGATTTTGTAAGTGAAGGTACATAATTAAATGAAGATAACAACTGTATGTATGCCTTCTTCCAGGTGTTGAAGTTTACCTCTCTCTTAATGCTGAGGTTTTCCTTCTCTCCCCATACAGACCAGGTCTTCTCTGTCAATTGCTTGTTCAGTTTGGAGTTTGTTGTGTGAGGAGTCTGAGACAAGCCAGTATTAGATATGCTGCATGCAGTTATTGTAAAAGTGATGCTTTTAAAAGTACAGACTGCAGAGGATAAGAATTTCGAAATATAAATTGCAATAACAATGAAGTTCTGTTTTTGAATCACACAAGCAACTTTGATTTCTTTACTAGTGCTAGTACCCTAACTATGTATGGAAGCTCCTTTTCATGAGAGGGCTAAACTTCTAAGACTCTAAGTCAGAGCTACTCAGAAACATGAGTTACATTATCAAGGGATTTCTGTAGTAAATGAACAGCTAGTACCAAAAAGTCAAAGCACAAATGAGTGGGAAGATTATCTTAAATCGGTGGCTTTACGGGTTGATATCTCCAGCAGTATGTTAGGATAGATCTTGCTGTACAACAGAATAATTAAGTGGTAGTAATGCTTTAGGTGTAAATGTCTGGAGTTTTTTTGTCTTCTACTTGTGTCAGTCTCATACAGTGGGATTTCTTAAGGACTGAGAACACTTTAGTTAAGTAAAGTTTCTATCAACCCTATCAAGTTAGGGTTAGATTTATTTATTTGTTTTTACCCTGCCTCCACAGTAAAAAATTAAATAGATGGTCTACTTTATTTGACAAGCGAGCTAATGCAGCAACAGCTTGAATGAATTGCTGGAAGCTGCAGCATGTGTAAATCACTGCTGGCTTCAGAGTCCAACAGTGCTTGCCTCCCACTCCCACCTGAAATAGCTCTTATACTTTAGATGATTGCTGTTGTGTCTGCAGTGTACATTTCTCCCAGGCTTTCAGTGGTGCAAGGATTTGAAATAAAATATTTTAATCTTTTGTACGTCATAACCTTTATACCAGAATGCTCTATCTTTTCAGCCCTTATTTAAGCAGAGTAGAACACAATAATAGAAAAAGATTCAGTGTCACTCCATAGCCTAAAATAACTAGCAACCTCACCAGTATGTGGGACATATGGCTTGATGAACATGGTTTGCTTCATTCACTGCAAAAAGTTTGATGTAGGATTTTCTGGAGAATGGATAAACATTGTTCCACTTGTTGTTTGTTTGTTTGTTTGTTTGTTTTTTTAAGCTCAGATAATATTATTTGAAAAGTTTTTCTTTGTCCTAATGCATTTGTGTCAATTTGGAAACTGATTTTTTCCCTGCCTTCTTTTTCTCTAATTTCTTTTATAAAAAGCTGGGCTAGAATAAAAATACATTTTGTTAGGAACACTCATTTGAATACTTCTGAAAGAAACTGAGTTGGTCAAAATATGCACTGAGAAGGCTCTGAGCAATTAGAGTACAATAATGATCCTGAGAGGCAAGAAATAGGAGCAAAAATACTAGTTGCCACATCATAGACAATTTCAATTATTTTTTTTAGTAGTTAACAACTGCTTCTGTGCTAAAGTTACTATCCATACATATGTTGGTAGCCAGAATTTGTGAAAACTGCTGGCATGAGGTGAAAACTGTCTTCTGTTATATTTACTAGACAATCTCTTTTCTTATTCAACAACACTGTGACTTCCTAGTCAAAGGATTTAAAGATCAAATTCCACTTAAGAACACAGAAACAAAATATCTGGATTAATATCTAGCTTAAGTTTATAAATTAATGAGAAGCATTACGCTGCTTAGTTTTAACAAAATCAGACACATCACTGTTTCTCCCTGTAGTTTATCCATGGGGTGAGTTGATGGAATGTGAAAGCAATTGAAAGAATATACAGGCTGTAAAGATGTTTTCTAACACCAGATTTTTGGCATCTGAGTCCAGTTCTGTCCTAAGTCTTCCACTGAGTCTATCTGAAGATGAAGTCCAAGCAGTCATTTGGAATCCAGAGTTCATTGCTGAGAGCTGGTACCTGAAAAGACAAGCAGAATTGATGGGAAACAAAACTGTCATCCCTACATCTTTCTCCCTTGTTCTCAGTGTGAAGATTTCATCCTTAAAAGTGTGTTGAGCTTGCTTTTTTGGACTACTGTAATTTCTGCATGGCAGATCTCTATAGTATGAAATAGTCACTTTAAAGTTTCCTTGTAGTCACTGGAACTCCAATCACTGGAATTTAAGACAGTATTCTTGACATGCTAAAGCAGGAAATTAAACAATTCAGGCCCTAAAAATCCTTACTGCTCTCTACTGTCGAGGAAAGGAAGCTAGATTCTTAGCTCAGATGTGGATACTTACAACACTAGCAGTTAGTCAAATAAATGCTACTCCTCAAGATCATGAAGATGATCAGGAGACAAGAAATCTTGCAGTCAGTGAAAAGTCTGAAGAGGCTTGGCTTTCACTAAAGTTCTTTGTCTGATACTTAGCTTAAAGAGTGTTAATTCCATGCATGAGCAACTTACTCAAAGGGAGCAAGTTTGCAAAAATATTCTCTGGATTTTCACTCTAATCTAAATATTGTTAAAACTATCTGATAGCAAGTAGAGAAAAACCATAAAGTTTGTTTGCAGTCCTTGTTTTTCAGTGATGAATCTGGTCACAGACTTCTTTTCCAAAATAAGTTTCACTAGCTATTACAAACATAACCTGAATTTATGGTGCATATTTCCCAGTGTTAAATAAATCTAAATGTTAACATTTCTACTTAAGTTTTCAATATGGTGGTGTTTTTAAGCTTCTCTCATATATATAAAACAGATGCATTTATATATCATGAGTCCCACACCTTCCCAATACGCTATCAATGTAAGATAACCAAAGAAGAAACAGGAAATGACAAAAGTAATATTGCATGCTGACAAAATAATTTTAAGCATAGTACAGCCACAAGGAATTGGCTGACTCAGTGTTCAAGACCTCAGTACCAGAACTTGTTTGCAGTGTGGTAAAGTTAGGGATTTCTACTAACTATATTTGCTTGAAGGGCTTCATTATTCCTTATATCCACTCCACAAAATCCTCGATCATTGCTGCTGTGACTGGATTGTATGTTCTTGTTATTTATTTTGTAAGTAATCCAGAAGAAGAAAGACTTCTGTTTGTGATATAGCTTAAAGTTCAACTCTCAGAGTGTGACTTAACAGCTCCAAGCAATGGCAAGGCTACATGCAATCCTCACCTTTATTCCAGATTTTCAGAATACCAGCAGTGATCAAAAGGTGCTTCTCTCCAGCAGCAGTGTAGTGACTGGACTTCTAGATGCCAGGGTATTTTGCAGTAGCTGACATCAAGGTCAATAAATTTCACTGAGTGACCTGAATATTCCAAAGTTTAGGGAGTTTAGGGTTGTTTTTTTTAATTATTATTTATTTATTCACTTATTTATTTATTTTTTAGTGCAGGAAGGGTTTGATGAGGAAAATACAGAAGTTTAGATAATTCATCTCTTCATGCCATAATCATTAGCTCATAGAAAGAAACTAATATCCAGTGAAAGAATGAATACTAAATAAATGCTGTTAAAGGATTTTATAATCTCAGCAAATTCAATCAATAGGCACTTTTTTTCCACCATTTAGATTAGTTTTAACTGTTATTTGTAACATTAGTGGTCTCTTTACTGACATGTATACAACTAATTGATTTTTACCTGACAGTTTCATGCTAGAGTGAGTAAATACAAAAGAGATGGAGTGTGAAATCCCACTTAAAATTACATCTCTTTGCTAATGTGATGCTTTAGTGAATAGATTGGAAATGTGAAACTGTATGTAGATATGTTATGATGAATGAGTATACTTGACTTTTCTGGCCTTGTCCTGCAAGACCTTCACAGTACTTTACATCAGGATGATTAAGAAAAAAACAAAAAGAAAAAAAAACAACAAAACCATACACACACGTTCACCATAAAATTCTAATGAGATATAAATAATCTCAGATCAAGTTACTATAAAGGACTACTTAGCATTTTGCTTATGATTTTACATAGTTCATCTAAATATAGTTAATTGCAGAGCAGATTTATTTTTGTTGTGTGTGACATTTTCAGACTATAGCTTGATCACTTTGTTTCATAATGATATCCCACATATCTATTTTGGTGTATCTGTAGAACTTGAGGCATGCTACCTTTTCTATTCTTACACTTTGAGGCCTCTGGTATCTCTTGTATCTCTTCTAATTGTGGTTGTATTATGATAGTGCATGTGTGCATGTTTAACATACACATACAACATTTTGAATGCGGGAGTTGGATCTGGAGCTTACTCCCTCTGCTCTGTTCATCATCCTGGTTTGGCAGTACCTGCAGGCATGGCACAATTTTTCTCTTGTTGTCAGGTACTAGAATGAACTGCCCAGGGAAGTCACCAGACCTGGAGGTGTTCAAGGAATGTTCAGACATTGTGTTGAGGGACATAGTTTAGTGAGAATTATTGATGATAGGTGGATTGTTGGACTGGATGATCTAGTAGGTCTTTTCTAATCTCAATGATTCTATGATTCTATGAACATAATGAGGTCAGTTCTCACATCAAATAGCTTTTCAGAGTTAATTTTGTCATTAAGGTGGGCTGATCTTTTGATTTTGCAGGCAGACAATCTTTTTTTCTAACCTCAGTTTGCTATGGTTTTCCATTCAGTCAGAAATCACTGATGCATATGAGCACGTGCCTACAAATAACTGTGTATTTAAATCCATTCTTACTCAAAAAATCCCTTAAGGTTAACAAGAATGTTACTGAATCAAACCCTTTTGCAGATGATTACAAGTTTATCCTTCCTGAGAATCTACTACAGACAGATCCACTAAGAAGAAATGCTTTTATTCAGGAGAAGAAGTTGGGGTATGTCGCCATAACATATTTTTAAGACTAATAGAAACTATTTTGATTAGGTTGTTTCTACTTGTTTTGACTTTCAGTTGAAGTTTTTTTGGATAGTATTAAAAAGATAACATTTATATAATGTTGCAGAACTGAAGCAAAGGACACAGTCTGTTCCCATTAAAATAATGGATGCTAAGGTGTTCTTTGAGAGGTCATCCTTTGAATTGCTTGTATAGGATATGGAAAGATGTATTGTAACACAATTTAGTGAATTGATCTATCTCTTAATATGATATCAATATTAAGATTCTTCAGGGTGATTTTTAAAGCCACGAGGTGTATATAACTGTGTTGTTACTCACATTTCTGATGAAACCACTTGAACCCACTAACCAATTTCAAGAACATTTAAAAGAAGGCTACAAGTCTCTAAGATGTAATCTTCACAGAAACTTCACGAAAACAAGCAGCTAAAGCAAAAATAGGTTCTGTTACTGTCCCATTGACCGAAATCCTGAGGAACTCTGGTTCTTGTTAGGCATCAAAACATCAATAGAGGGTTCAGCAATGAAGCCTGATTGCTTCTGAACTCTAATCACAGAGAAATAGAACGGCTTGGGTTGGAAGGGATCTTAAAGATCATTTATCTCCAAACCTGTGCCATGGGCAGGGTTACCACCCACAAGACCAGGTTGCCCAGGACCCCATCCAACCTGACCTTCTTCAGTTCAAGTGGTCATCTTTCAATAAAATGAAGTGTGGTGGAGTAAGAAGTTAGTGTGCATTTCTCTTATAAAATAAATGCTAATTCTCACATTCGACTCTAGAACTAGAAATTTACTAATAAGGATAGAAAGAGATGAAATGATAGAGCTACCTTTTCCTGTAAAAGCTGTCCAGAAAAAAAGGCAAACAAAAAAAGAAACAGCAAACAATAAATTAAAATTACAAATGACACTAGTTATACTAGGTATGGGATGTGTAGTGTTGGAAGGAATTCAGTTTTAAGTTGTGCCGAATGCTTTTGGACCTCAATATGGCACATTTAGTTTCACATTGGGGATTGTGAATTGAGACAAACTCCAATTTATTACAGAAACATGTAAATAAGTTGCTCTTTAAAATGCCAGATATACTTCCTTCTACATGTTATGAAAGGTCTATAGGAGTTAGTCTGAGGTAATGTGAGCCTCTCCATGATGAGGTGTTTGGTCAAACTGAAGGAAGGAATATTTACATATTAATGTAGTCTACCTCCATGAAAGCAGCATGGTTCCCATGGTAACAGTAATCAGGCACACTGAAAATGGTAACTACATTTCAGTGGATTTAGTTGCAAAGTTTCATAACAAGTTGGTAAGCACAGGAGACCAGTGTAAGATCATTGGTATGATTAAATATTTTAGAAATGCCTAGTCCTAAGGTGTAGTCAGCACCATATGAAGATATACCCCAGCCTCCACTATCATTTGATATGATCCAGATAAAGAGATAAAGAGAGACCACTATGGAGACACTGTTCAAACTGATCTGCAAAATATTCCTGGACACTGTCATTGCTATATTCTCACATTCATTCATAGTAAAGGCCAGTCACTCATATAATTTGTCTGCTTTCATGATTTTTCCTCTGTATTGTAACTCATTCTGGGTAATGCACCTTTAACATTACTAGTAGACTCACAGTTTCTGTAAAGTAACAACTTCTGTTCAAGTAATCTCCCATGAACAGGTAATTTGTGCCTGGCAATTTCCCACTGATTCTAATAAGTTCCATAAGATTAGGGAACTGGCCACGGACCCCTCCACTATTTTCTGCTATTCTTGTAATGCATTGCTTCACGGCACCAGTGCTGTTTCTCGTGCATGTCTGGGACTCTTACAAGCTGAATTATTGCAAACTGACTTCAAAATTACAGCCAGTGTGCTAGACCATACCATGTTAGACAGTCAGAACTTGGATTCTTAAAGATAAGGGAAGGAGAAGCTGGCACAGAGTAGGAGGCAGTAGTTCCAGAATCAGTCAAACTGAACTGCCTTATATTTTCCCCATAGAGAATGTCTTCCATAACATCCTTTTGTTTATATTTCCATGTTTCTTCTTATCTACCCTATATATATATACATATATATATATATATTATTGGGCAAGAGTTAGCATGTGCAACAGCTTGTTTGGCTGCACTTCTGTGCAGAGTGGCCAGCTGGCAGCTAATATGCAGAATGACTCTTCAAAGTGACCAGACTTGTGTACTGGATTCTTTCCCCAGCATGCAAAATTAATTTAGTCCTCTCCTTTTCACACAACTGCCAGTTTTTATAAACAGGGGTGAGACTTCATGTTTCTGGGATTCCTATTCTGTCACGTCTCATTGAGATTCACCAGGTTCAGAAGCAACTGTCATTTATGATAGATGAAGATGGGGCAAAATCACCTTAGTCTTGTTTCCTATGAAAACTAAACTTTAAATAAGAACAAGCTACCTGAATCAGAAATATTTGGTGCTTCAGTTTTGTAATCTAAACATATTTCTCAATATACAAATAACCATACAGTTAAAATGTTCTTGTAAAGAACCATATGATGTGAAAAAATATATATAAATATAGGAATTATTGCTGAATATTCCATATAGTGAATGAAGATTTTTTTTTATCACTAGGCAATAATAAATAGCTGCATCTCAATATGCTCCTTCTTATGCCAGTAGGATAATTTTCCTTTATTTTAAAAAGAGACAGAGAAAGTCTCAGATCCAATAATTATGGGACAGTAATTTATTTATTATTAATTGTTATAACTTACCACCAATATAGTCAGAGAAAAATTCTGATCTGCCATTACATTTCATAAAGAATAATAGATTTTTTTTCATATTTTTGTACTTAAAATAACTTTACATCCCCATATGTCAATATAAAACACATTTTTACAAGCATATTCTATTATTCAATAGTTGCATATCTTAGACTGGCAGTAGAGTGAAGGTTTATATACTTGATGCAACTATCAGTAGATCAGAACAGGGAGACCTATGAGCATACTGGCCCTGTATGACTTCTGTGTGAATTGTATATCTTAGATATAATTTAGAGCTCTTATTGAAAAAACAATGTAATCTTAATAATTTGCGAGATTATATTAAACAGCGACCAAAGGTTTCAGAGCTGCTCTTTTTGCAGCCATGTTGGAAGTTCAACACATAAATCTTAATAGAGATGCTGTCAGAACCGTTATATACTCAGCTTCATGCAAGGTATCTTAGTCTGAATTTCTTTACTCTGAGTGCCCCTATAATAAAGATTGTATCTGTGAACATACTCGTATTTGAGTAATAAGCTTACTTAGAGCAGTGTTTCTAGTCATTTTCTGTCTGATAAACGCTTCAGACTTCTGATCTTCTCTCCTGACTATAGTTTCACATTCTGATCCCATGTGCTAGCTCTTGACACTTTGGTTTCTTCCCACTCTCAGTTCTTGACTTTAATTGTCTGGCAGAGACCGTTAATTCCTGTGTTCCCTCTGTCAGTTCAAACTATTAAAATATTTGTGCTCCCCATGTCATGGTTTTATGATTTTTGTTATCAGTATTCCACATCGTAACATCATGTGAGGCACTGGGATTTAAAGAGTTAATGCTCTAAGTCTGTGGACTGCCAGATTTCCAGGTACCTTGTTTTCAGAAGAGAACTACATACCC
>VXAB01001604.1:0-158634 GCA_013399175.1 Odontophorus gujanensis
GAGGGGAGAGGGGGTGGTGCCAGCGGCCCGCCGGCCCGCGAGGCCACGCCCCTTGACGAGGCCACGCCCCTCGGACTAGGCCACGCCCCCCCGTGCCTGCGAGTGACGTGCTGTCTTCGCGCGCTCTCGCCGAGCGGCGCGATCGGCATCGCCGCGTGGCTCTGCCCGCCCCTCACGGCGCAGGGGGCGCGCGCCGTTCCCGCCCACCGCGGCTCCGCGCTGCCCCTCAGCGGCGCCTCACGGACCGCGGCCCCTCCTCCCGCCGGCCGCCACAGGCACTGAACGGAGGGATCGGGACCGCGAAACGGAAAAAGAGGAAAGTTCTCATCGCTTTGGATGCGGTTGGAGCTCTCCCAGCTGAACGCAGACCTTCGCGTTACCTGTACGGTCTCAGAAGTGCGGAAGGGACATGGGATCGTTGGCAGAGTGTAGCAGTGTGCTGTTTTCCAGCTTCCATGATCTAAGTATGTAGGATATTGGAAATCGGTTTGTATTTTTGCAGTAGCACACTCCCTGTGAACTCTTTTGCCATCTGTACATGTGATTTATAGAATTATCAGGGTTAGAAGGGGCCTGTGGAGATCGAGTCCAATCCCCTATAACGCAGGTGAAGGCATCCGTACCTCTGTGTGCATGCTGTTCTGTACTGTTACCCTCACAGCAGAGTGGTTCCATCTCATGTTTGTAGGGAACTCCCCATGTTCCACTTTTTGCCCATTGCCCACTGTCCTGCTGCTGAACACGTCTGAAAAGAGCCTGGCCCCATCCTTTGGACTCCATTGATACGTGTAAAAACATCTTCAGATGTCCAACACACAAATTTCACCACCAAGATAAAGGTCTGCAGTGCGTGTGCAGCTCTGGGGCTGTGTCAGACACGGCCATATCCCATGCACCATGTCGCACCCATCGCATGCTCACACTCATTAAATGCTGTCGTAGGGTCAAACCATCCAATCAGCAAGATTTAGTCTGCAAAACCAATGCTTTTTATTACAAAACAAATGTATACATTATTTAATTTTATACGTATATATTCTACTTGTAAATATTGTTTACCCTAACTCAGGTCTTCAGTATGGGCACACAGGATGATGACACTTTCCAAGTAATAGATCCTTGAAGCTGAACAGACGTTTTCTGGATGTAAGCTTCAAACTCAGCATCCAAACATGTTCACTCTTCTTTACACATTGGTAGTGGGATTTTTAATCTACCAATATTTTCTATGTGACTTCATAGTATCACAGAATCCTTGAGTTGGAAGGGACCTTTAAAGGCTATCTGTCGCAAGCCCCCCACAGTAACAGGGACACCCACAGCTTCATCAGGTGCTCAGAACCCCATCCAGCCTGGCCTTGGACATATTCAGGGATAGAACATCCATCCACCAGCTCTCTGGACAACCTGTGCCATTGCTTCACTAACTTATCTATTACAACACAAAAAAAAATCCAGATACAAATAAATATATTGGGTTAATATTTTTGTTTCTTCTTTACTCTCAATTCTTATTTCTCAAGCTTTAAGTGCTCTGTTGTAACAAAACAGCTTGATCCTTCTGAATAATAACAAAACAGTTTAGTCTTTACCAGATCAAAACATTTTTTCAAGTACAAATAATCTTTCAAATAATTTTTTTTTATTATTATTCAGCAATGTAGTGCTCTCAAGTGGCATTGCAAATTCATAAATATATTTGTCATTTCTAAAAAATTCAGAAAACTTGTTCTGAGCCACACTGGTATTCATAGGAGTTTTGGGGGAGTCTTTCTGAGAGACAAACAAAGGCTACCATTTTTAGACAGTGCAGTTCTAATTCAGATTTACAAATTTTGCTTAAGACTGAAAAATGAAGAAAGCTGGGGCAGATTTTGTAAGAAAAAGCGGAAGAGGGAGAGCAGTTGGTTGAAAAATTAATTATTCTGGAATTATTTATGTAGCTTGTAGCTCTTAGCATGCTTTGTGAGTGATCCATTTCAAGGGGGGAAGGGAATCTGTTTCAAGGTGCAGGGAATTAAAAAAATAAAAAACAATTAGATAATGCACTGTAATATATGCATTTCAAAATCTGTTTTTCTAGAATTGCCTTCTCTCTTCTAAGTTCAAAATAAACTACAGTATTTTTTCCATGAAGACTTCATTATACCTGACAGTGTAATTCATCACAGATTCCAGTGACTGGAATGAGAATACAGACCACCAGCAGAGAGCAAGCACGTGAAGTGCTCTGACACAGCAGGTTAGGGCAGTTACACAGGTCTTCATGGCAGCTCAGCAGTAAGGTCTCAGTTAGCTCCATGTTACAAAGTGTCAATCTAACAGTTACCTGTTAACACTGACTCCATGTATGTATTTATTTTTTTTAACAAATCATGACAGTGATGTGTTGGAGTTAGGCACAGACCTTTAATGTAAGCAGACATCACATATTGCCATTGTTTCCAAATACATCAAGAGGTGTCACAAAAATCACAGGCTGTGTGGCTATGGGGATGATTTTCAGTAAGTTTTGAAAAGACTTGGATAGATCCAAGCATTTTCTCACCATAAGGACAAAGCAAACAAATGTCCCAAATTTAAGCCATTTGGAATCCAACAACTCTATGCAAAGGACTGATAACAGACTCTGGCTTACTAGGTACTTAATTCTGAGCTTTTCTACTTCAAACTGCAGAATGAGCAGCTGTCCATAATGACAGCTATCTCAAAATTCTTGCAGATAATGGATATGGAGTGTCCCACTGTGTTTTCTGAATTGTTCTTCAGAGATTCATTTCCACATTGAATCACATAATCACCTCGCAGCTTTCAAAATAGGGATGATCACGACTTTTAGGCAGACAAGACTCAAAGATGTGCCCAGAACAACTGTAGTAAATTCTTCACATTCATAATCAGAGTTCACTTATTTCCATCCTGTGCCTCAGACTTACTGCATAGATGTCATTCAGAAGCACGCACCACAGGAACGGCTGAAATTCCTGGTTATTTTGCCCCACTGGAGGATATCTTCAGATATCTATATTCAGTATCCTCAGGCATCTTTCAGATTTGATCTCTTGTCAGAAAAGAAGTACACATTGGAAGAAATCTGGATATATGATTAGGTTGTGTAATCCATCTGTCCATCCAACCATCCGTTCCAATTCTCTCAGAGACCAAGGAAAAGGGATGCTGTTCACAGCTGCCTGAGAATACATAGCATAACCTCTGTTCTGTATTCCCCTTTCAACAGAATCAAAAACTATTTTACTACTTTGTACCCCTTCCAGTACAACATAATGAATTCAGCACGTGGTTCTGGAAAAATATTACCCCAAAGGTGTTCTACATTAATCCATTGTATGAGAAATGGGAGGGAGTGTCCTTCTTGAATCAACTGCAGTAAACTGGTGTTTTAATACAATTTTAATTCCTGCTTAGAGTACAAGCAAAAATGATAAATAAGCAGCAAGGTTACTTTTTCTATAAATAATCAGCACATTTCTAAAGGCTTGAAGTCTGTGCACATAACAGCACACACAGAAACATGACACAAATACTGGCTCTGTTCAATTTTTTGCCTGGAGCAGTTTGGCATTTTTCCCTCAATTTCTTTTTATTTTTAATTGGTAAATATTATGCCTAGAAAAGCTGAACAACATTTAAAGTTGTTTTGCTGAATCAACATCAAGCAAATGTGCTTTATCATCATGACATGCACATTTTCTTATTACAGTGCTGAACTTGAATGTCAAAATCAACAACAGAATTTTTAAATTCTCCTTTCCCCACATCTTCAATTATAAATCAAGGATGAGTATTATTTCTTCCCTCAAAAGTCAGCATCTACCTTTACTTTGATTTCACGCAGGCTGTTCTTTATAATGGTGTAACAAGAAGGCTGCAGTGTTTTAGTCACTGTGTGAAGTCCATTTATAACTTTTTTCCTCACGTGAATTTTAAAATCTCACGAAGAATTTCTATAAGTTTTAATCTTCAAACTTTGCACAACAGTTTTCCATAAAGACCTTTTCTTTCAGTGCAGAAATTTTGCTACCTTTACCTATGGATTGATTTTGTATAGTTCTATGTATAAGTACTTTGCAAATCACCAGGAGGTTTTTATTATTGTTATTATTATCTTTTCTTCTTATATTACCATTCATTAATAAATTTGAAGTTTTATTTTATAGTAATCAGAACTTTCATGGCATGGAAATTCACTCCTGAAAAGTATTCTTTTTGTGATGTTTATACAGAAAGGAACCTGATAGAATTGTACTGAAATTAATAGATTACTGATTGGCCATTAACTTGGAATCAATGAGTTGTCCTGAGCCTGAAGTTAATGATTTCAAATGTTTTTTTGTATATAATTGATTACACAGATGGCAAGAAAAGAACCCTTCCTCTGGGTGGGCAGGGGTTGGGAGCGTGTGAGAAAAGAGCCCCAGTGCCAAGGCTACAGCAGCACAGTGGGCCTGCTGCATTATATTTTTGGCTAAAGTCTGACTGAAATCACTGCTGTGGTCAGCAGGTGGGCCTGCCTGCTACCTCCGGGGGGAGAGGGCTTAGTTACCCAAGCAGACAAACTCCTCTGTTCCCCTGTTCTTTTTCTTTTTTTTTTTTTTCCTGCTAATAGCTTAATACGTAGAAGCAGCAATCCCAAGAGAGATGCTATAGGCACACCCAGGGTTTCTGGTTGCTCTGCGTTCACATTGTGAGTTGAGAAATTTTCGCTGAGTAAAGCTTCCCAGAATTTTTCTAAGTCCCGTGGTGATCAGTGTGAAAGTTTTGATGGCAGCAATTCATAATCCAGAGAGCCTGGGGACTGCTAGGGAACAGGAGGTCCTGATATGCTGTGTAGTATTTCATTTATAAATGAGAGAATACTGCACCTGAGGGCTGGCAGTAATTAGAGATTACCTGAACGTTCTGCACGCTGCAGTCCCTCCTGCAGGCATGCTGTGTTTGTGGAAGCTTCATGCAGAGTTAATGATAATCAGTTTCCCCATGCACTGAGTAGGATGCATGTGCTGGTCAACTGCTGGAATTGCAGCAATGCCACCTTTCTGAGGACTGTTCTGAACAGAATCTAGAATTTTAAATATAACAAACATTCTCATAGCCAAAAACATCCCTGATGTGTTGGATATGGGTATGTACCTGGGCTCCTATATGGAGCCAGGAGTTGGACTCAGTGAATCTTACAGGTCCCTTCCAACTCAGGATATTCTATTCTATCACCAGAAAAAAAAAAGGCACCAACTCTCTAATTTACTCCATCATGTTCCTTCAGTGGTGACTGTTCATCTTATTGTAAATCGTGAAAATCTGTAATCAGGAAACTACATCAATGCTGTTGGCAACTTTTGCATTCTTCTTTACAAAGCAACTATTATTACAAATGAATCTCTAAGTGACTATGGCAAGGTATTGCCATGGCAACCATCATCCACAACAGCAGCTTCTTGCTTTCCATTGCTGTTGCTTATATACATTAAAAATGACAATCTCTCTCCTTTCAGTTTTACTGTTTAACATTAACATTTCAAAAACCACACAAGCAGTGTCCAATAAAACTGATTTATGGGTTAGATTTATCTAGTTTATCAGTTTTAGATTTGTTGAGAATTAGCTAAGTCACAGCTTTCATATGATTTTGTGTCGTGATAAATTAATGCACAAATGGTAACACAACGAAGTTCCTTATATACTGTTTCATTATATACAACAGATGAAAAGATTTTCCAGTAACGCAGTTTCAGAAAACGTATTTTCAATACTTACTGTTTTCATAGTAATTATAGTCAATAATTATGGAATAGTTTTCTACCCCTGACAAATTTTCTAGGGGGAATATATAATTGGGGCTTCTGTTCCATAGGTCTCTTTTAAAAGGCTTTTTAAAGTAGCTAAAATTCAGTCTACACTGTACTCCTATCTAACATTTTCAGAAAAGTCTTTAAATCTGAGCTGTGCCATTTTTATATGCTATTTTGGCACTTCCTAAACAAATAATTCACATCTCAGTTCAATTTTTGCAGAAATCCTTACGAATCGCTGATACATCTCATAAGGGAAAGAGAAGAAACAAGGAAGTGGCCTCCCCGAATCAAAGCATCAATAGTTTCATCCTCTGTTCTGTATCAATTTCCTCAGAGGCAAGGTCAGTTAAATTACATACTTTCTGTACTTCTCTCCAGCTGACAATCTGCTGGTTATAATGCACGAACTCAAGGACTCAAATAGATTTTTCAGACATGGTGTGCAATCTGCCACAAAGCAACCTTACAAATGCTGCTTGCCTACTCTGCTTTTGCAGATCTAGTGATAGCCCTGTCAATTTTGAGTAGCATAGTTAGCTTTATGCAATATATCTGTAGGTACCAGAAACCCTGTTGCCAGGTGTGAATGTTTCACGTTCCCAACTGAAAGATCCAGTTACATTTCCATGCTAGAAAAGTTAGTACTGTAGTTTCCATTCTTCGCAGTACATTTGAAAGCATAGCAGGATTAAAACAAGAATAATGGAATGATGACTGTGATTGTGTGTTATATCAGTATTTAATGGAGTAATACCCTATATAACAAATGAATTATTTTAGTGTTATGGGGCCAAATTGTGATATCATTTTCTTACATTCAAGAGAATCTACTTTTAATAAGTGACGCACTAACAGAATGAAGCATCATACAGTAGTACTGCTCAAGAGTTTCCAAGTAGCACCATCAGTACATCTCAGCACAGAACAAAGATGCATACCTTTGCAATTGACTTCATAGCATTCTGAGTGAGAGCTAGAGTGGGGGATAATGTGACTTTGCACAGATAGTGAATGGCATATATTACTCTTTCATTTATAAACAAACTCTGAGGTCCCTTCCAACCCATACAATTGTGTGATTCTGCCTTATATCTGCTGAAGAGAAAGGACAGTAAAACAACTCAATGGCACTTTCCTCTTTGAATCAGGGTTTTCAAGTTTCTGCAAAGACTGCAGGGTTTCTAGCAAGAGCAGCGCCACATATTCAGATAAGCTAAATGGAGCTTGAAGAATACCCACTAAGAAAACATTCCCATCATATTTTTCCACTCTTTTTTTTTTAGTAGCACTAAATAGTGTTGATTTTATTGTCTTCAGTACATTATTCGTTGGAGAATCCTGATTCAACCTATTTATGATATAGTCATATTCAGTGGAGTTCATACCCATTCCATGCTGTAGAGGTACACAAGCACTTCTGAAAAATTAGAGAAAGCTATTTGGTGTGAATCTGATTTATGTACTCTGTCTTAAACTGAAGCAAAGGCAATTGCTACTGCAGATTTACAGAGCAAAAGAAAACACCATCCAAAGCATTGATTATAGGATGGGATTTTTTAATTACCCAGAAGATTCCAAACATATGTCACAGTTTTACAGAATTGACAAGCACCATATCTGAACAGATATTTCTCAGTATCCCACTGTAATTCTTAAATACTTAGGCTGCCTTACTGGCAAGATCTCAGCTTACTGTGATTCTGCAGTTACAGAAATGCCGTTCTCCAATGAAAATCCCTATGTGCTGTGGAATTAAAAAAATGGAGGCCCACGAGGTCTATTCCATACTTTAGCACATTGAGAACAAAGATATATTACTCTTATGTAGCAGAAATTGAAATGTAAGGCAGAGCAGAATGAAAATATGCATCTTATCTATAGTTAGTAGCAGCTTTTCATTCATAAAGTTACTGCTGAACACTTGTATAGTAACTATTCAAAGGTCTCAAAGTCCTTCAGAAATACAAATAAATTAAGCCTCATAACATGTGAGAAATGATAGCACACATTTGTGTTACAAAGTGAAGGAGGGCATTCTTGTCTCTCAGATTTCTAGTTTAAAAGAATCAGACTTCACTGATTGTATAACTACATTTTTTGATTATCAGTTTTCACTCTGTGAGTTTGTCTTGCCAAAAATTTCAGTGTCTGAAGAAAGCATTGTAGCCCTTGAGCGAGTCAGGATAGGTCTAAAGAGGAAAAAAAAACCTGAGAGGAGGTCTTGAGAAGTGACTTCAAATCACCCACGAGATTTCAGACAGTATTTTCTCTCAGTTCATAAGGTGCATGGATTTGACTTATGCTATATCCTCCGAATTCCACCTTAGGTCCTGTTTCAGCACTGGGAACTCAGAGTTTTTCCTCAATTCTGTATATTAGCTGAATTTGCCTTTCTCTATGAGTTTTCTTACCAGAAAGAATGTCTGTCCTGCTGAAAATTTTCTCTACATGAGGGAGGGATGGGACCAATTACCAGGTTTATATGGTAGACACTGCCATGAGCTAGCTGAAACACGCTGTCTAATGTCTCAAGAACAGTGAAATGGAAATACACGAGGTGTTCAATGTTGTTTCATTTCAGAAGCCTTTTTACATTTTTTTAAGGTTTCCTTGACTTTGCATTTTTAGCTTTTAATGCTCTGTTTTTAAGGTTGTTTTTGTTTTTTTTTTTCTTTTTGCTCGTCCTGAGTAGATCATATAAAAAGTGAGAGGAAAAAGAAGAGTTACTGTTTACAAAAACATTTTTTACTTCTATTTAAGAGAATACATCTCTTTTCCTCCATTAAATAATACCATATTGTCTTCTATTAGCTTTGTAGCAGAAGCTTAAAAATGCTATTGCTAGCAACATTCTCTCACTGATAGGAATGTTGGATACCAAATCCATTATTTACAATACTTTTGAAATGTTATCTCACTTACATGAAGATGTTCGAACAATTTAAAGCAATTTCAGTTCTTCCTCAGGACAAAGCATATTCTCTATTTAATCCTGAGGTACTATTTACTGAAACAGAGGCTTAAATTATCTAAATAAATGTGTAGAAGTCTGAAACGGGATTGATTTTTGTAATAAGTTAGGGCAGAGAGGAAAAACACAAGTGGCATGCAGTGAATTGCTTCTTTGTATGGCAGTATCACCTTTATGATCTGCAAAACAAATGTGCCTGCATTGGATTTAGATTTCACAGAAAGAAAAAACCATGCTGTTGCAGAATAGCAATAATCTTTGGATGAGTAGAGTACTTATGTCTATTTTGTTTATTCACTATTTTTGTTCTCTCTCACAATTCCAAGGATAGTATCTTTCAAGTGCTAATCATTCCAATGTAGCAATGAGTTAAAATGTTAAATTAGTGAAAGGAGTTGACTCAAATGACACTACTTTCAATATCAAATATCACACTATTTTCTTTTACAAAATAATAGTTTCAGTCAGAATTTTAAAAATGTTAGGGAAGGACACCGAAATTAAGCCAGTTCCCATTTGGCATGCAAATATTGCTCTCTTTGCCTACTGTGACAGCAACTCAATTTAACACATTTCTTACCAAAGTTTTTTTTATAATGTTTTGAATGTCACATACCTGCTGAGACTCATATGAATATCTATGTAACCAACAAAATAAATAAATAAATAAATAAATAGAGGCACTGTTATCCATTTTGGAGCTATACTGAATTCAATAACTTTAAATAATGTATTAAAACTTTTTTGCCAATTTATTTGCTAAAAAAATTAGCTCTCAGATGAGATGCAATTTATGAATTTCCAAGAAATCAATTTCTATGGAGGAATTAGGAGACTTGGGATTTTTCACTGGGAACATGCAACCCTTTGTACTACCAGAATATTAGCATATTCTCACTATTTTCTGCTGCCATCTTTAGACACAAAAAAATATGTATTTTCTTTCAGGTCCAATAACTGGCTTCTTGCCCACTCATAATGTATCCTTCAACAAATGCTATACGCAAAAGCAGACTCAAACAAAACAGTCTGCACTTCGCTGCCGGATTCACAAAGAAAACGTTTAAGCTTGAGCATAGACTCAACCTGGCAAATATGTTTCATGAAGTAATTTATTCCATTTAACACCCCAAAAGCACCTCTTGGTTGTTTTTTTGTTTTGTTTTGTTTTTTCATTCGGACTATATGAAGAATCACTCTCAAAAACTATTTTTCTATAGTCCTTGAAGCAATAGCAGGAAGAAAGCTGAATACTTACTACTGCTTACTACTGTTTATCTCCAAATCCAATAAAATCCAGCTGGCCAGGAAGCTACAGATTTTGTTATCTTCCAAAAGCAGTTTGATTAATTTTAGTTTGGAGCCACAGAATGTGTGAATGCACAGAAATCTTGGATTTGCTGCTACAAAAAATAAACAAACAATAAAAAAGACCTGCTGAGGACCTATCCCTCTATCTTCTGTATGCCTGGAGGGTTGTACTCAGCAGGTAGAGCGTTGCCAGGTTTAGACTGTCAGACATGGTGGAGAGAACATTTTTCATGGAAGAACTCAAGCTGTGATCTCTAGATGAGATCAAGCAAGCAGCAACTGTATGTAAATCAACACACTTTTTCTCCTTTTTTTTTCTTTCTTTTTTTCCCCCTTTTTTTGCCTTAGCAAATTAAATACTCCAGTATAATCATTTTGGCCTAGATTTATGGAAAGGGATCAATAACTGAAATAATTGCCACTTCCATGATTTTTTCATGTATTCCTGACTGCTTAAAATGAGTATTCATACTAAAAATACATTTGTTGTCGTTTCATACATGTTTTATGCATTCTGTAGTCATTACTCTGTCACTGAACTCAAACACAAGGTTTGTGGTAGAAGTTTGTGGAAAGGCATCCTCCAAAACCCAGTGTTACAGATTTGTTCATTTAGTTTTGCATAAGCTATTAACTGAAGTTGGCATGTTGGAGATTTTATTCTGAGCATATGGAAATCAGAGATTTCATAATCTTGCCTATAACTTAGACCTTATGGAGTGTTTCTACTGGAAGAACTTCTGTTCTTCAGTGATACAATCAGAGCAGATCTTCCCATAGCTTCATAAAAGCAGTGGATAAATAGGAGAATAATAATGAGTTCCTGAAAAGGCCTCCAGGTAAAGGAACCAGTGACTACAACAGTCATAACAGTCATTTTGGTACAGTCTACAAAACAAATGTTAAGTGCAATGACATATTAGGTATATCGCTTTCCAAACTCAATTTGTACTTGAATTTCATTCCCACGACTTAAGGATACCTTAAGCAAAAGTAGCTCAGTGGCAGAGCTGGCTTTTAGACATTCTTCAGTGGTCATTCCCATCGCATCAAAAACATTCAGGGAGACTACAAAGAAGTAACAGTCTGCATTTATCTGCCTTTTCATTAGGGATACCCCTTCTGTGATGTGAGCATGTTTCCTTGAAAAAGTATACTTTCTTGTCACTATTTCCATGAAGCAGCAATAGGTGAATATTTCTGCTTGAAGAAAAACACATGATGTAAGAGTTATCAAGATGTTCAGTGTTCAGATGTTTCTAATAGAGTGAAACCAAATCACATTTATCCCTTTGCAGGAAGTCGATTCCCTTTGTTATTCACATACATGGGAGCTCAGAACCAAACTGTGGTCTCACTGAAGTTAATGGCAAAACTCCCACTGACTTCAATTAGAACAGAATTTGGCTCACAATCTCATTACTGAGGAAAACAATTAAAAGAAGCTTTTACAAGCTGTATTGCTGTGTGAAAGGGCATGAACCACGTAGCAGATTTCACTGAACCCGTAGCCAACAGTCATTGCTATAGCAACTGAGGCTCTAACAAAGGTAGTCACTGTCTCTGTAATCATCAGGTGTCACTATAGCAACTAGAGTTTGCAGAGAACAAGAGAAAAATGTTTGAAAACTGAATTGACAGTTTTCAGGAAAAAAAAAAAAAAAGAGGTCTGAGAAGAAGGTTGGAACCAAAAGCAATGGAAGGCTAAAACACAGCTCACAGTGAAGAGCAATGATCGTCTGGAACCTGTAGAGAAATGGAAGACAGAGCACAGACAAAGGTTAGGTTGGACATTAGGGAGGAAACAGTTCAGGCCTTCCCTTGGATAAGGGAAAAAAATGGAACATTCCTAGAAGATATGTCCAGTCGTAAATTAGTTATATTTTGGACATCTTTCTCTTAACATGGATTACTAACTACAGGAGAGAAGAGCTAAGCTTCGTGTACAAAAGCAGTTTAAACCCACTGAGATTTTCAAAAGCACCTACCTGCAATTCTGATGCACTACTCTTTATAAACATAGTCTGATTTTATTCAGTACTGTGAATGTAACCAGCGTTCTTGAAGTGCTGCTATAATTCTAAAGAAACAATGGTTGAATGCTCATAGTGTGTCTTTATTACAAGTTTTTAAATAGTTCTCAAGTGAAAAAAGGAACAGCTGCTGTAAGGATACTGGCAGAGATGTAAACAGCATTGCACATCAACGGTCTATTTTTGTAGAATATGTTTTTAGTCAAGTAGGAAGATGTCAGGGTTACCTCCACATAAGAAAGGCCATCTTACATACAAAAAAATTCCCACCGAAAAAAAGGAAAAAGCTTCAGTGATATGGGCAGAAACTGCAAAATAACCCTTGTGGCCTAATGTGAGTCCCACTAATGTCAGGGAGACAGGAATTCAGATGGGACTTTTTATTTAATCAAGATCTTAAAAGATCCAATCTTTTTTGTTCAGTGGACAAAAAAAATTCAGCTGGACATTCCGGTATAACCTGTGAGGCAGCTAAGCAACACAGCCACTGCTCATTCCTCCTGTCAAAGGTGGGATGGGGAAAGAGAGAATTGGAAAAAAAGTAAAACTCATATGTTGAGATAAAGGTAGTTTTGTAGGACAGAAAAGAAGGAAAAATTATAATGAAAATAGTAGTAATAACATATGTACAACATAAGTTATGCAATTGCTCTCCACTCCCTGAGTGATGCCCAGGCAATCCCTGAATAACATCAGCCCTTCCCTCTCCCTGGCCTACTCCCCCCAAGTTTTATTTCTCAGTCTGACACCATAGTTATGTAATATTCCTTTAGCTAGTGTGGGTCAGTTGTCCTGGTTGTTTCCCTTCCCTTTCTTGTGCAAACCTCAGTTCTCCTTGCTAGCAGGGCAGCACAAGAATCTGAAAAACCTGTAACTTTGTGTGAACATGGCTCAACAGCAACTAAAACATCAGCATGTTATCAACATAATTCTCATCATAAATGCAGAACACAGTACCATAA
This sequence comes from Odontophorus gujanensis, assembly GCA_013399175.1. Classification (NCBI taxonomy): domain Eukaryota; kingdom Metazoa; phylum Chordata; class Aves; order Galliformes; family Odontophoridae; genus Odontophorus; species Odontophorus gujanensis. The sequence continues at coordinate 13,091 of VXAB01001604.1, forward strand.
CAGCAACTCTGACAAAAATTAACACTACCCCAGACAAAAACCTGGACAGTGCAACCAGAATGTTTCCTCTGAAAATGAAGTCACAAATTAATTATATATTTCATACAGTGTCTAATCGAGTATAATGATGCACCACAATGCATTTCTTAACTTATATCAAAATCCTCCCTTAACCTGTAGAATTGACAAAAGATTTAGCACTGCTAGAAGTCGGATTTTCTTTTTATGAGTGAAGAGATCCCTCTAGTGGAATGTACTTTCAAACTCAATTCATGATAAAGAATAGTCCTCGTACTGTATTAGCCAACTATATTGGGTATTTTTCTCTCTTGGTAACATTTTGCTGCAGCACACTGCACTATAACTTTAATCTGAAGAAAGTCTCAAAATTTCATATTTCAGAATGAATATTTAGGAAAAGTGAAAAACACCACAGCAATATACTTTGTCAGGCAGCACTGTGGTTTGGTTTTTAACATGTAACTGTTTACCACAGTCAGGATACTTGCAGGCATGTGGAAGTATGAATTTTGCTGCATTTCTGTTGTTGCTGTTTTCACAACACAATTTAATCAGTCATGTGACATTCATGAACTCACTGTTTTTATGGAAGGAGAGGTTTTACTAAGACCAACAGGCCAGGTCAGGAAAGAGCTGGTTGATCTTCAAAGCAAAAAACACTCAGGAAAGCTGAAACAGTTGGGGTTGAAACTTGCTATGGATATTATTTAAAAATAAAAAATAAAAAGACTTCTATGAACACATTGGCAGCAAAATTTGCTGTAGCAAATGTAGACCCACTGCTCAGTGGGGCAGAGGAGTTAGTGACAAAGGACATGAAAAAGGTCAAAATACTGAACAAACTTCTGGCCTGTTTTTACTGGTAAAATCTGCCTTCACACCCCCCAGCATAGCAGCAGAGCCCGTGGGACTGAAGCATTACGTGATGGACTGGGAAATATACTTGAACCATTTGGATATGCCCAAGTCCCTTGTTCTGTATGGGTCATGCTCAAAGGTGCTGTGAAAGCTCTGTGCTATCATTGTGTAGCCCCTGGCTATCAGCTTTGAAAGGCAGGCTATGAAGATTCCTGATGTCTGAAAAAAGGCAAATGTAATTCCAGTCTTCATCAGGAGAGTCTAGATAACAGATGGTCAGCCTGACCTCAGTCTCTGTGAAAGTTATAGAATAAACTCCCCTTGGAGCTATTTCCAAGCATGCAAAGGAGATGATGGGGAACAGCCAGCATAGCTTTATCAAGGCTACATCATGCCTAAACAACCTGATGATGATCACCTGAGGTGTTTGTTTTTTGTGGATAAGGGGAGAGCAGTCGATTTGGTAAGACTTGGATTATGGTCTCCAGTAGAAATACAGTATACATATCCTTAAGTTATATCTTGCTAGATCGTTATATGATTTAATGAAATACAAATAAAGCAGAAACCCTCAAAGCAGCAGTTCAAGCTAAAAATAGATGTTAACATTAAACCCATGAGAGTAAACTTGGAACTTCATGATCCTGACATTTCTCAATTAGGATTTAAGTCTGTATATCAGTAGTGTTATTTTCTCAGAAATCCTTAAGAATTCTTCTCAGAAAAAAAATACACATAAGCATTTCAGCTTTCTTTTGATACTGGTCTGTAAAGGTTGGTTCGTGTATGATTATTTCACTGTGTTGACCAGTTCGTTATTATGTTATATCACAGTGTATACTGAATTTATTGGAAAAGGGAGAGAAGATTTTCCTGGGTTGATACAATGACTGGAGACAGTGACGTATAACCAGAAATATCACGACCCTCTTGGGAGACTGAAACTCAAATTCTATTCAACTCAATCTATATTCATCATGGTAAGTATTGTGTTTTGATTAGTCAATAAAACAGACTACAATGCAAAGAGAGAAATAAGCAACTCCGACTTCTGGATAGGAAGACGTATTCTAGCAAGCAGAAATCATTTTCAAAGCTATTTTTCGGCTAAGAGCAATAGTTGTAATGTACTAGGATATATAGATTACGTAGACTATTATTTCAGTCTCTAAAGAATACGTGACCCATGTAGATAACTTATCATCCAGACCAAATAAGCAAGAGTAAAACCAGAGTTTGACCTCAGGAAAAATGCAGACTGGATCAATGAAAACCAGCAAATAAACTGATTTAATACAAAAAACTCTCCTAAACAGCAGAAGAATGGATTTTGAAACGCACAGATAACTGGTGGTTGTAAACTGACACTTAGCTCACTACTGTGGGCTTAGTGGCCTTAAGTGGCCTTAGTCCACAGGATCTCATTGGCAGTCGTGTATCAGAGCAGGAGATAGAAAGGCAGATCTCCTGACTGGAATGGATTAGAGAAGGATAACCAGTTGTGATTCCACTAATCCTGTTCCAGTCTGTCTGGGGATTTTAGGCAAGAAGGCTGTGACACGTTTGTTATTAGGGCACTAGCATCATGGTTGACCTCTCAGTTTCAGAGTTGATTTTGCTAAGTGTTCTATTTACATACAAGTAAAGACCATATTGTATTCAGTGTTTCTTTTTACTTTTATCTGTACTTTACACATGCTTGCATAACAGTCAAGGTCACTAAAGCATTGTCTCTGGTTACAATTCCCATCAACTGCTATCACTATTTTTTTTTTTATTATAATATTTTAAATTTAAATTGTAATGACTATATTTTCCAAGATGAGGATCTCTTTACTGATTCACAAGACTCCTCTCCCTTTCTAGTCAATCTCCATAGCTTTATAGTTTCTCTAAGACCAGAATCCTACAGATGCAAAACTAAAGAAGAGAATTATAATTGTTCTGTCAAATGCACAAAGGACACTTCATCAGGTGGAAATAGAAAATAAACAAGAGTCTTACCTCTTCACAAAAAATGTCAAGAGAGATTAAGACATTATTTGTATTAAGAGCACGATATTATTAAAATTGCCTGACATACTAAGTTACAACAGAAATTTTATCTTACCTCTGTCTTTGGCCTGTAAATTAATGTTCTGAACGTCTTCCCTATGAAGACTTTCTTCCTTCACTTGGTAACTTGTTCAGAAAACCAAAATGTAACTTTTTAGTTTATCCAGTTCCCTTCCCTCTTGATTTATCACGCTACATGCTATCATGCTACTTGAACATAAATGCTACACAATATGATTGTTCTATTTGACCAGGAAACAAAGTAAAACTTGGAGAGAAGTTACTCTAGTTAGGAGGGAATGTTGTGAGAGAGCTGGACGCTACTGAAAATGTGGTTACATACAAAAACATGGCAACAGCTGGAACAGAAAAAAATCAAACAGATCATCTGTTCACACTGTAAGCAAGTTTCCAAATGAGACCTGACTTGAAACACTGAGTTCATACTGATCCTTCCTTTACTATATTTCTTTTCATTGTCTAGACTTTTTCAGTATAGCTACTTCTGTTTAAAATACAGAAATTATCCCTCACTCATTAGAGCAATAACTTCTCAAAGCATCTTTTTATCAGTACAGTCGTGTTGAAGTTAAGGAAACTTACTTCCTTTAATTATCAGCAAAGAAAACATTTTGCTTTGTCTCTAAATTAACTTGATAAGCCCAAATCCTATTCAGTAAGTGTCCTGGTTTCAGCTGGGACACATGTAAAAGCCTTCCTTTAGTTAGAAGTCACCCTTCAGAAACCTTCAGCTTAATAAAAGAGTAAATCTTGGAATAAGCTTGTGGGTGTTTTGCTCAGTAGAAACAAAAGAACAAACAAATAATAGTAATAATAGCATTGAAGAACCATTACATTTACCCAAGGAGGGCAAAGATTTGTGATTCTGAAGCAAGGCTGCTGGCATCTGAACCCTCCTTCCTAAGGATAATGGTGCTATTGTAGTAAAGCTTTTCTTGACACAGATGTCTTTTCTTACGTTAAAGGGGTCCAGCACCTTCAGCATGATTCCTTCTGATGACTCTTTGGTTCTTTCTTCAACAGTTTCACACACTCAGAAACACAAGTGATTAACTCCTGCATGGTTTAGTTACTTTCTGTAGTATATCTACTTTTAGAAAATTCTTCCTGAACGAGGTCTGGTTTTTGTTTTCCCCTTGAAAAACGTTTTTCCATACAAACAAACACTTAGAAGCTCTAGGTAAAATTATTTATTGGGAATCAAAGCAGAGGAAACTAATACTAATACTAAACCAAGTACAAATACTAAACCAAAATACTAATTTTGGTTCACTAATGTATTGCCTGCCAATTTGCACTGCATTTGTGATAGCCAGCATAACTTTTCCTTAATATTTTTCTGAGGATGATCAGTATGTTCTGAGATATTTCATATTAAAAGAGACAACACAAACTGCTGGGAAATACAGAATCCCAGTTGTTTATATGTGCTAAAGTCTTCTTCCTTTGCTCCTATGCAATAAGCCTTTCATTCATATGATTACTTACTGGTTTTCTGTTGTGATGTGAACAGTATGCAGAAGTACAGGTTTGACTTCATACTAATGAAATCTGCAAATCATGAGGTAAAATTACAAAAGGAAAGATAAAAGAAATACAAATGAGAGAGATGACACTGTAGCTGCAGAGTAAAATCAGTAATAAATAGTTAATCAAAGTGCACCAGATAATTGATGGGGAAAAAAAAAAATAAAAAAATATAAAAAAAGTAGACAAAAAAAAATAGAGGAAAAAAAAAAAAAAAAAAAAAAAAGAAAAACATTTATTAAAAAGAAACCACACTGTTTAGTGGTGCTCAGTGCCAGGACGAGAGACTCTGGGTACAGAATGACACAGGATGTTTCCTCTGAACACCAGGAAGCACTTCTGTGCTGTGTAGTAATAAAGCACTAGCATGGGGACCAGAGAGGCTGTGCTGCAGGACCTCATCGGAGATGTCCCGGAGCTCCAGCCATTATGTGGTCTTGCATGACACTGTGAAAAAGAACTGAAAGGAAACTACTTTTCTTCCACGAAGTGAATGAAAATCTGAACACATAAAATAGATGAAAGTAGCTTAGTAGGAAACCAAATTGTTTGCTGAGTGAAACTGATTATAAAATGCTTCAGACTGAAGCAACAGTGCCTCCTTAGAAATAGTCATTCTGTTATGAGCTACAACCCCGAAATTACCAAGGGTGTAGACATCTAGGCATTTATTTCAAGTATTTGATCAATACTTGATTTGGAATGAATACTCTGTGTCTTTGCCCAGCGTCTTTTTAAAAAACAAATTCAGCGAGATTGTGGAAAACAATAGTGAGGAAAAGATTATCTTCTTGTACTGAGAAGCAGAACCATTTTTTTCTTGATAGATTGAAGATGAGAGACTTTTTGGAGTTCTCTCCTGTACAGAACAGTACTGCATCTTTAGGCCAGGAAAGCAATCGTCCATGAAGATTAACTATTAATAGTAAGACAATTTCTATTGCTTTCCTGGTTTGAGCAATGAGTAAATGAGTACATGCGAACAGCAGAGATGACATAGAGGAAATTCTACTGCTTTTATTCAGTTTGATAAGTTTGGGGTTTTTTTAATTACCTTTGTTTTCCCAGAACCCTCTGTCTCCTTGTAGGATCAAGGTGAGTTCAGGGCCTAAACTTTTACAATCCTGTGCACTGTTCCCAGTAGGGGAGGTGCTCCAGCCCTCTGAGGTCCACAAAGATGATCAGAGAGGGCTGCAGCACCTCCCCTGAGGGGACAGGCTGAGAGTGAGGGGGCTCTTCAGCCTGGAAAAGAAAAGGCTCCTAGAAGGACTGTATAGCAGCCTTCCATTACCTGAAGGAGGCCTACAGGAAAGATGGGGGGGGACTTTTTATAAGAGCATGTATCAACAAGATGAGGGGAAACAGCTTTAAACTCGAAGAGGGTAAATTTAGACTACATATTATGAAGAAATTATTTATTGGGAGAGTGGTGAGACACTGGCACAAGTTGCCCAGGGACGTCATGGATGCCCTCTCCCCAGAGGCATTCAAGGCCAGGCTGGATGGGGCTTTGAGCAGCCCTGTCTGGTGGGAGGTGTCCCTTCCTATAGCAGGGGGTTGGAACTAGATGATCTTAAAGGTCCCTTTCAACCCAAAGCCTTCCATGATTTCCTTGAAAAAATGAAACACCATTTCCTACGTTGCTTACATTTAAAAGCAGGGAAAAGATCTTGTTAAGACTTCTGAGGAGTAGTGAAGTAGTGTCACTCTCTTAATGTCAGTTTTTCCATCTAAAACTATAAAGAACAACTACAGTTCTTAGGTTTTAGATTGTGTTACAGAATGAAAACTTACGAATGCAGACTAAATTTTAAGATTTTGATAAATCTTAGACATTGGCAGATCCTGAGCCTTGCAGATGATTTGTGCATTTACAACTGGAGCTAGTACAGTCCAGTGATGCAACTATAGCATTAAAAATGAGACAGGGCAGCTTTAAGACAGAAACAGGAAGCTGTAACTAGAATCCAGCTGAATTCTGAGCTGGGGCACTTTACCGTGAGGCTGCAAATCAAGCAGATGTGCTTGCTGCGAATTGCTACAGTGTCTGGACTTTTCTACACCGAAGGTGATAGCACCTTCCTTCTTCTGTGATTTTTTTTTCATTCTTTTATATCGTGTGTGTTCTTTATAAAGGGAAAGAAATGGAGAAGTTGAAGAAATATGCACTGCTGAAAGATGAAGATCAGTTTCATCATGAGGGAGCTGTGGAGTTGCTAGTCTTCAACTTTCTGCTCATTCTCACAGTATTAACAATTTGGTTGTTTAAAAACCACCGATTCCGCTTTCTGCATGAAACTGGAGGAGCTATGGTTTACGGTGAGTATAAATTCAAGTGCCATTTTAACATAGGACTAGTTGCATATTTATAACTGTGCACTTGATCTCAAGTGCTGACAAAGCTCAGAAAATGTGCTGAATGAAGTGCCATCAGTCCCTTAAATGTGTAGTAAAATAAGAATGTAATATAATCTCTTGTGAAGTAGCTACAGGTTGACTTGTTGAGTGGATACCATGGGTTGTTTAACCTCAAGATGGGCAGGTTATGTTCCTGTACAGGTAGACTGCCACTGAAGGACACTCCATGAGTCAAAGAATTTACTATTTCTAAAAGTACAAATGCCCACAGTCAAATAAATGATTTAACATGCATATTCTACACACTTGTTTTGTGTAACAAAGTTTTAGACTAAGGAGCTTTGTGAATCCACTCATGTTATCTAATGAAGTTTAAATCATTTTGAGACTTTGTTTTTTTCCCCACAGAGCCTTAGAAAAGCAGACTATGAAGAATGCCTCTCTTGAGTCATCTCTGAATGCTGTCATTGTACTGTAATTTCAGTTTGTCTGTCCAGTTCTAATCTTCTTTTACGCTGTTTTCGCAATACTGTGCATCACTTTCATGTAGAATCTTTTGCATTTCCCACCAACAAGAATTACTCACAATCTGTATAGACTTGTGCATAAGGGTTTTTCTTGCCATTCTCTCTTGATACCATTTCATTTTCTCTCATGTGTGATTTTCCATTCTGTAACCATAAGACACACATGCAGCCTGTGTATAAGTCTCAAAATGGAAGAAAAAGATATAAATCTACAGCTCTGTCACTGCTCATCTTAATCCAGGACTATTTCGATTGGCTCATTCTTTGCACATTATAGATACTTCAGCAGTGTAATACCTAAACCAAATTTCTTAACTAAACTAGTAACTAAGTAAACTAGTCAACTTGTAAACTAGCATTGTTATAATTGCATGGGTAACTTCTATAATAGCTTTCTCTGCTATTGTGAAATTTCCTGATGACGTTTGCTGGAAACTGATGAAAAAGCGTACCATAGCAGATATGAAATGTGAGGAACTACGACATTATATAAATATATTGGATTTATATATAAATAAATTGGGATTTAGAGTTCTATCTTCTTCCACTTTGCTATCTGCTGCAGCTCCATTTTGCTGCCTGCCTAGAACACATTCTACATGTCACAAAGATACCAGCTCACAATATTCTTTTGATCAGTGAAGAGTGCTCCAGCAGGACAGAGTTTTTGAATTATTAAAACAGTCACGAACCAAGGAAATGATCCTCATGGTTGCAAATAAGCTATTTAGAATTGCATTATTTATGGTGACCTTTAAACACTGAAAAATGTCCATTCGTAGGATCTAGAAAGCTGATCATGTCCTTTCTATTCTTCAAAATTTTGAATATGAGTTTGGATATCTTCAGTATTATGAAATTGTGATCATGAAAAGAAACTTGAATTTCTGAAATAATGATAGTGTTAGACAAGCTGACAGCAACTTCAGGAAAAAATCAGTTCAGGAAATCCTCATAGCAGCAAGTACTGACAGGTAAATCCTGTCTTCACTCACAGTGCAGCTAAGCATGATTGACTTTGCTACAACTGACTTTCTCCTACACAATTTGTGTGTCTTCATTATCAGAATAGTTATCTTTTAGATCTGTTCAGTATTATAATACATCTGCCCTGCAGTTTGCTTTACTTTAGTCCATTGAACTATTTACTAGATATATGAATGGCAGCAAAAGAAACCAACAGTTTTTCTTCAAGTGATAGAATATTGCCACATTTTTTTGCAGACTGTGTCCTACAGTATGATGGATGGGTCTGTATTCCTTATCAAGACAGCATACCATCGGAGATATAGCAATGGATGGCATGGGGAAGTGAAATTCAAGGAAAACCAGGAAGAAAGAACAGAAATACAAACACAGGAAGTTTTGAATTTACTGCAAAATGCTGAACAGACACAATTTAGGCACTAAGAACATACTGATAGAGTGTTCTATTTGAAGTATACATTTTTCCCCCCTTCATAAACTTCCTAGGTAAATGTATCTTTAGGCTGAACAACAACAATAAAAAAATACCATACTTGAAAATAGTCCGTTTAGAAGCATTAAAAATTGAAAATAACTGATGTATTAATCAAATCAATGTTGCTACACTAAATATAGCCTGATTTACATCAATAACCTTTCTGTATTTACCAAAAAATAGGAAAGAACACCTTTAGTTCAATCTCATGCATAATTTTTTCTTGTTCAAATAGCATTTAGCAGTAGATATCATGTATGCAGATATTTCAGGGTGTTTAACTTTTACTTACTTATGCTCTCAAGTTGTTTTGTTTCAGCACCAAATAGAAAAGTCTGTTACTTGCAAAAAACAAAGAACGTAGACTTACTGTTTTTTGTTCACCACTCTGCTCTCAGGGATCTTGGGGGACAGGTTTCTCTGTATACTATAGCTTTTTTTGGCAACTTACTTTCAGGTTTCTGTATATCAAGGAGGCGGGTGAATATGAAAGAGTACTGTTGTGCTACCCTGAAAGGAAAGAGCAAAATTGACATGTTTAGAAGATAAGCTCTAGAGTAAGCACTTTCTCAGACACATTGAGGGTGCACACACAAAACCAATTGAAGCTTCAAAATAAATTGTGAATGACTATTTCTAAACCATATTGGTCAGTTCACGTAGGGCTGAATTTCCTCTAGGTTGCTAAGTCATAAATGATGTCTGTTGCAAAATTTTCCATAGAACATATAATTCGCAGCCCTCTGTTTTAAAATTGAATCATCCAGAGCATGATAAATGAAAAAAATAGACTGTAAGCAGCCAAAGTTCTTATGCACCTCAGAATTTAGGTATCAGAGCTGAGGTGCAGATGCTACCAGTTACGTGTGATTAACAGGTTAAAGCACTGTTGGAGATAGGCAAGCAGAATTAACCTTTACCAAACACTATCAAAAACAAACCATCATTCCATCAGTATGTTGACATTATCTGCTAGTCTCATTAACTCCAGTTAAAAAGCATTCTCAACCTGAATAGTTCTCACACTAAGGAATACAAGACAGAGGTGAGGCTGATGAAAGGCACAGCTGCTTTTAAAGCTGTGTTCCATAGAACTGATTTATCAGAGTGAAAGGAAAACATAACAAATATCAGAACACTGTCATTACAGCACTCAATAGAAATGGCTCCATGGTGAGAATTTTGAGCTGCTTTATGAAGTTTGGAAGGGATTGGAAAGCTGAAATTGGAGTCCTAACACTCCCACCCATCATAGCTGAACTCCTGACAGGTGTGCAGTGGGAATACTGGTTAAGCCTTAGCCTCTTCTGAAGGTTCCCTAAATAGCCTCATTTAAAGGAAAGCTGACCAGACAACAAAGTCCTGGGAAAAATAAATAAATAAATCTTGTTTTGCTCAAGAATTTGGCATGGGTGACTTAGAAAATCCCCTCCAACACTCTTCTGTATGATTAAGGATTTTATTCTGCTGATAGAATAAGCAGAAGATGGAAAAACTACATTAAAGTTGAAACATGGCTCAGATCTTAGAAATTAATGGCTTTTTTTCATGGTAAATACATTGAAAATGGTTACCATGGTATTTTCCGAAAGCTTTTTTTCTTTAAATAAACAATAAGGGATGTTTTAGAATATATGTTACAAAAGCATGATTTCAATTATGAAGGTGGAGTAGCAGAAAGAAGACTCCACTATCCATCTACTTAATAATGAATTATTTATATTTGAATATAATCTGGACTCCTGAATTCTATCATTGAAGAGATTATTATGTAATAATTTAAAGAAGAAAGTGCATTCCATAAATTATATCCCTACTAAAATATTAAATATGCTCTTCCCAGACTTTTAATTCACCAGGGTTTTTATCTAGGGCCTTTGGCACATTTATTACTGAAGGTTCAATACTATTCCACCACCCTAACTGATCCCTGCAGCATAGTGTAGTGCTAAAGTAATTGGCTTTGTCCAAACCTTCCATAGCGAATTTGAAAACATTCTGAAGCAACCCATCACTAGAGATCCCAGTTACATTTTGTTCAAATCTAAAGCAGTGCATAATGTGCTTGAAAGCTAAAAGGATCTCAAAGCCCCACCGATGCTCTGAGATGATCAATAGCTAGAATGTGCTCTAATATAATTTCTCTAATATGTGTATGCTATTGATGATTCCCAGTTTCCCTGTGCTTTCATTATTGTTTCATTGTTTTATGGCTGAGTGTATTATCCAAATCTGAACTCCATCTGAGGATCAGAACTAAAGCTGTAGAAGAAAATCCAAAGGCTTACTTGAATGGCAGTTGTAATTCTCAATCAGTATTGATCATTTCTTTACAAATACTTTTGTCATATATTTAAAACAATAATCTTTTGCAAATTGATTTATTTATAAACAAGGGTTATCTTGCGTGACTACAATCAGCAATATTTGCATCTGTTTGCATTCCAGAAAATTCTTACAGAGGTAGCTTTAGTCTGTTTCTGAAGATAATGTCTTATCAGGACACAAAATAAGAACAGTCCCTATTGACTCCTAGCCTAAATTTGACACCAACTTTTGAAATATTTTTCCCTCAAGCAGTTTTGTACAATTACACTACTCACAGAGGACATTAAGTACTTTTCATCTTTTCAATTATCAAACAGAATTTGGTTCAGGGTACATGAAGAAAGCCCTGGCATTTTCTGCTGCATATCAAGATCCTGTTCTGTTGAAAGAGACTGACCATACTAAACAAGCATAAATGCATAACACGCAAGATATGCAATATAGATGTCATTCTGTGGCAGCATCAATCCAGAAAGCTATAAGCTTGTGTTGCATCTATTCTAGAAGTCTAGTGGAAAATGTGAAAATAACTGACACCTGTCCAGGTGTAATAATCATTTTCATTATCCATGGCATTACATAATAAAATTTATCTTTCAGATTCCTATCAGCTATTTTCCACAGTTAATCATTTCCAGTAATGCTATCTAGCTAAATAATAGTTACTTCTCCTACAGTAATCTTTCAAGCTCCCACTAGTGCCAAGAGAGAAAAGAAATGCACCTCCATGAAGGAAGTGTGTAAAACCACCAGGATTTCTTCATGCTCAGTATAGCACTTCAGTTAAGCAGTCATGCCCCTCTCACAATTCCTATTGAAAATGCAGAATTTGAGCAAATCAGCTGCTATAACAGAATAATTCCAGCAACTGGATTGCAAAAGTAGAAGTGCATCTGAGGACATGGCAAACCAGCATCAGTATTCTGATGAAATTACCTTGTTGAAAGAGTATTTTACATGCTGAGTTAAGGGTAAATCTGTGAAGGTAGAAACACTGAGAAGGTAACGTCCTAAATTTAGTAGAGCAAGAGCAGGGAAAATCATTTTTCCCATCAGCAATCGTGCAGCATCAAATACTTAAACACACCTGAACCTCTTTGTTTTGTTGCTGTTGTTTTTTTTACACTTCAGGCCTCGTAATGGGATTAATTATACGATATGCAACAAAAACATCAGATGTTGAAAGTGGAACTGTTTATGAATGCGAAAAGCTGAAGTCTGGGCCATCTAGTCTACTTATTAATATAACTAATCAAGTCTATGAATACCAATACAAAAGGGAGATCAACCATCAGAATGTCAACGGTCACCATGGCAGTGCAATGCTTCAGAAGGTAAAAACAATTTTATTTTTGTTCTAAATTGTGCAAGATACTTTTATTATTTCTTTCCTTTAGAGTCCTTTGTAACATTGTGGACTTTTCTGTTTTTCAATACGTAATAATTAAAATATTTTACTTATTTAGTATATTCTTTCTCCACCTTTGCAATAATTGTTTCCCCTTATAGTCTGTTAAAAAAAGTAAGGGAACTTAAAGAATTCATGAGTGCAGACAGACTTTCTAAAATCCCTCTAAAACTTTGGATCCAAAAACATCACATACTCATACACAGGTCCTAAGCCCTTACAAATTTCTTTTACAATATTTCAATGTATTATTTTGCTTTTAAAACTAATATTGTTTATCTACCACAGTAATACATGTTTTTGTTTGTAGTAGTGGTGTTAATTATACAAAACTTTTAACTTAAGCTGAGAACATACACTGGGCATCCCAGCAGAATTTGAATTTAGCCAATCTGCTCAAAGTCTTTGCCAGTGTGGCACAATTGCGTGCCTGCCTGTAGTTGCTGCCGGCCTCCAAACATTGTAAGAGAGAACTAGACTAGACACTGAAAACTGAGAGCTGTGGTGGGTGGAGACAGGAAAGTACTGTGGCAGCCAGACAAGCCAGATTTTGCTGAGTCTTCATCCTTTTTCCTGCTAGTTGGTTGCAAGAGGTTTGTCGTAGTTCAAGTGTTTAGTTTCCAAAGGTTTATGTACTGATCAATTACATTTGAACGTTTTTGTCAAACTTGGTAAACTGAAGCTGTCTTATGTTATGGGAAGGGAGGAGGACTAACACAGAAGTTCCTGTTGCCCTTACAGGGGATTGCCCATTCCTGTTTCCATGGTCCCAGTTTGCAGAAAGATTCCTAAGACTCCACTATGAAGTGTGTGTTTCTCTGAATCACAAGAGAGGTCTGAGCCTGCTAAGATTTTCGCTTTAAGAGGGCAAGTGCCCTATTAAAAAGAAAATAAGTTAAAACGGAAAGATGGAGGTATTTGACTGTATTTAGGAGACAAAGCAATGCCTGGCAGCCTTCCTGACCAGCAAAAGCACTGACATACAAAACAGAAAACATGATCACGCCATGCTCTGGTTTTTGTTCAACTGCAATTCCCTTTTGACTTCAGTGTATGAGCTTATTAAGTGCATTTATCAGAAATAACAGACAGCCCTGTGACTTACAAAGGTACATCCTTCATTTTGAATGTAAAACATTTATTCAAGATTTCTGATGCTTATGGAAGAAATATTTTAACATACTTGCTGAATTACTTCCAAAATCAACATGTGAATTTGCAAGTGAAGAGAATTCATTCTATCACGTGTTCCATGAAGTTAACAGCACATTATGTGCTAGCTACTTTTTTGCCAGCTTTCCATTTCTAAGCAAGCAGAATGGAAAAAAAAGCTGAGCTCTCACATCCTGTTTGTCAAATCAAGCTATCTGCTATTGAGAAGACAGAAGTAATTTTGCAGGCAGCTCTCACTCTTCTAAATCTAAATAATTCATCTAGTATACACAGCCTTAAAATACCATTCTATCTGAACAAAGGAGCTGCAAGCCATTGCTCTAATTGTGTTCTGTCTCTTGTAAAGGTACTGAAGTAGCACAGCTGCTGACAGAACAGTGAGCAGTATACAGGCTTATTAAAATATTTTTTCTTCTCCAGCAATGCTGTGGTTTTAAACAACACTCTGTTTATTGTAAGTTACTTGAAGTGTGGTGCCTGAGCATTATTCTTGGTCACTGCCTGTGCCTGAAATTGAAGGCAAACTTGAACAGTACACTGACAGCTGCATTGTTTTTTTCTACCACAGCCAGAAACAACAACTGATGTTTCACATATATAAAATATTATTAGGTATTAGAAAATAGTATTAGTATTAGAATGCACTTTATGTGAACTCCAGATGATTTTCCAGTTTTATGACACTTCAGTATTTGCAATGGCATTCAGAAAACAAACAATGAGATAGGACTGAAAAGTTTTCCATTTTCTATGGTGTTTCAGTCTCTTTCTACTGCTCTTAGACCTGTCTCCATCCACTTAGAGGTAAAGTTGTTTTGCCTAAGTTTATGCTCGTGGCCTTTTTATGCTAAGCATTCGTCCCATACTAGATCAGGAAAGGAGGACAGGAAGGCAGCTTTCTGAAGGCGGAGCTAGGTTGTTCTCTGTTAGTTTCTTACTGAAGAACAGTCCAGAGCTTGCTACCAAGTGGCACAAATCGGTTTTCTGTATATGCAAGTAGAAGTGCACCAGGGGAAAACAAAGAAGCTTTAAGCATTTCTACGGAGGATAAAATGAGACTGAACATATTCTAGGCCAAAATCCTTACAAACACAATTTAGTACCAAAAAGATGGTTTGCCCTGCGTTCATACTCTGCGATACTCAGTTTAAATACATCACCTTGTAGCTTTTGATAGATGGTATGTAGATTTCCCTACTAACTGGAAGAGGAAGTAATGATCTAGCTCTATAGTTCATATGTATTGATACAATTTCTCTGAAATTAAAGAATGTAAAGTATATTATTCTGGCCTGAAGAAATGTAGGTCTTGAGAATATTCCAATGAAAAAATAGATATAGTGAAATAGGGAGAAAGTTACTTTGGTTACTAATCTGCAGATGAATGATGTTCTTATTGTTATAAAGAACAATCACAAATTAGCTTCTCAGTTAATGTTCATCTGACAGACTGTACAAGCATGTGTTTTCTCTGAAGTTCTTCACACTTTCACCTGACTTGTGAAGCAGACTTGCTTTCTTAAGTATCAAAAGTAAATTTTAATTGATAAAGAGAGTACTGTAAAGGCTTTGTCAATAACAATATAAAATAAGCAGAGTCAACATAGAAAATTACCACTGACATTTGATATCAAATCTGTTGTCCAGGTATTGTAAATAAATTGGACCTCAGTTTATTTGCAACACAGAAGTAACCAATTTTAATAAGGTAGAAAACAAATACAGCTTGCTGTGAAACTCACTTAAAGGAGAAATTTGTGCATATTTTGTATGTGTTCACTGAAGTTTAGTCATTAATCTGTATACAACGTTTGGCTAAGGAATTCTATCAGTGCTAATGCTTTTTCCAAAGAGAGACGCAGTACAGTGCTTTCAAGAGCTAAGGAGCTTTTTTTTTTAATTGGTCACAGAAGAGATATATTGGTCCAGGGTCCATCTCACAATTTTTACTGTAACTCTAAGTAAAATTTATTACAATACTCATGAAAATCCAGCTGCTAGCAAATGACTTTAAAGTTTCCAATGATTGAATGATCTGAAGTAGACAGGCATTCTAATTTATGAGTGCATCTGATTCAATAAATCTGTGTGAAATGATGAATATTCAGAGTCTGCACAAATTGCTTTGTAAGTTTCAAGATCAGTTCAAACTCACCAAATTACAAAAATGAAAACTTGGAATACAATTACTTAGACATCTGGGGACTTGTTTTATAGGTAACAGGATATATTTGAAATGATGCTGCCAGAGGAATTTAAGTAATTTTGGTAGAAAACAGTATCCTTACTCTGTAATTTTGATGGCCATTATTTTGTATACAGTTTTAGAGAGCCAAAGACCAATTTAGTACCTTCTTTGTAACGCTACATACTTCACCTCTCACTAAAGTAAGATTTGTAGCACTCCTTTTAAGTGTGGGAAATCCCCTCATTATTCCTATCATGATAGGTACAATATCCTAGGGAAACAAAAGCTACAGAAATCTGCAGAAATGCTGCGTGCTTGGATGCTGATCCCACATGTTTTGTTGAGGAGAACTGTACTTACTGACATAAAATATTGAGACTGATCTGGAGAGTGAGCCATTCTTACAGGAGACTTACACCTAGATGTGTAACATTATACCTCGACATACAGCAACATTAGTGCTGCCTTCACTCCCAATTTATAAATACTTTCTTACAAAGTTGACAGAATATCTGAAGGCAGATAACAACATTTTAAATTGAAGACTTCCATTCCTAAAGACTTCTAATAGAGTTCAGTGTACAGTTTGGCTATGTATCCAGAAGACAAGATTGCTGGGGTGAAGTTTGAACCCCTGTTCTCTGCGCAAAAGGTTATTTCTCAGCTCCTTGGTTGTGGGAGGATTGCTGTAGGAAACTCAAGAAACTGTGCCTCTTCAGAAGATTACTGGTGTCTCCCAACTACTTTTCTTCATACTTTGTCTCTTCATTTCATGTCCCAGCATGAACTGAGGTTACAAAATACATGATCAAGTGAGATCAGTGATAACTGGTCTACAAACAGTACTTCTTAGCTATTCTTGTAGTGAATTTCCCATACAGCAGCTTCAGCTTTACACTGAGGAGGCAGTGCAATAAGTTTGGTTCTTACAAAAGAAAAGAGATGGAGGCTGTCTTGTCCCACACACATAAGGAGGTTCCAGATGCAGTACAGGCAGACTGTGCTCAGAGGGGACCTGGAAATGGGGCTGCGGCTACACAGGAACCTGAGTGTAATGAAATGTGTAACAGAGTATTGAAGTGCTGCCTGCTGCTGCACCAGGCAGTGGGATGGAGCAAGAATCACAAATAACTTCAGTTCTGAAAGCAAATAGCAACCTAGTTGTTCTATTGCAGAAAATCAAATTAGTTTTTGTGGAATGCCTGAATCAGATTGAGGTTGTTGAGGTTAAAAGGAAACCCTTTTGCCTGTGAAACAGATAGAAGGTATGTAGGCAACAGGACAGAGTTAATGGCGCGGTGGAAATGATGCTAGAGAAGCTGCGTTAGCAGGTTTGTAGCTAAAAAAATTGCAGTTTTATGAGTAACCTTGCATCTGAGCTACATTATCTAGTCATAGACATATTCCACAGGTAACGCTACTTGTATGTTTAAACATTCAAATAGTATTCTACATATACAAGCAGTAAAACAGAACTCAGAATAGCATTCTGCCTCCTTACCCTCCCTTTTGTCCTTTCTGCAGATGACATTTGATCCTTCCATCTTCTTCAACGTTTTGCTACCACCTATCATATTTCATGCTGGGTATAGTTTAAAGAAGGTAAGTGCTTCTTAAATTACAGAAGGGGCTTAGTGTGACTGCTTCTTTTTAGATCCAGCAGTCCAGTAACAAAAAAAAAAGTCAGTTAAATATGTTGCATGGTAAGAATTTGACAGGAAGGGTAAAAAAATGCTATCTGCTCCCTGTCACTGAGCAAAGATTTGATTGTGCAGTTTGTAACTATAGGACATTGCTATTTTCGGAAGAGGCCACACTGAATCTGGTAACACTACAAGTAGGCAGCAGTCTATGTTTTATACACTGCATGGTCTAAACTTAGTTTACTCAAGGAATAAGGTCATGATACAGTTTACATCAGACACTTTTACTGTGAACCTGGAGCATCTGGCCAGATACATAATAGAGGGAATTGCAAGGGCAGTCCAAGAGATAAAAAAAAATCAAATTTTTCTTTCTGAAACAATTTCTCTAGCCCATATTGTTTCATTTTATACATATACAGGTTATAGCAAGAACAAAAATGGATGGAATGGCACTTCTACATGCAGTGCTTCAACTTGGTTTTAATATTCTTTTACTGACTTTATTACAAAGGACTTTTTTTTTTTTTCCCAAACTTTCCTCCCCAGAGACATTTCTTTCGTAACTTAGGATCAATTGTAACCTATGCATTTTTGGGAACTGCAATCTCCTGCATTGTCATAGGGTAAGTGAATGCCTTCTGCTATATTACTGAAGTTATCAGCATTATGATTTTTGTTTTGTTTTTTTAAATTAAAAACTGTAGAAAATTGCTCACCCTCCATGATCAATAGAGGTCACAACCTGTGTAATAGATAAAGTAATTTTGTGTCAGAGAATGCAGAGGAGGCAAAACTGTTGGATAGTAAGACCTGTCTAAGACACACAGGAAATCATACCCTGCACTTCTAGTCTATGACTGACAGAAACATGGCCTACTTTCTACAACCTTGTAACCTTAACCACCTCTCCTGAGAATGGGAACCATTCTCTCATTTGAAATGCTGTGCTTCTAACCAGAATTCATTCCACAGGAGAACAAGTCTCCAACAGAAAATGAAATACCATAAAGCTAACAAGGGGGATGGGACAGAAATATAATGTATTATGTAAAATTAATGGAGTCATCTCTAAGGCCAAATTAAGCTTTTAAAATGAAGATCATACTAGAAGTCTTATCACATTACGTGTGAATTGGATATGACTAAATAATTCTGCAGAAAAAGAGGAAGAGAGAACAAAGAGGCAAAAAACGCCATTTCTTCTCCATGCTTAAGTAAAATGTTTCTAATTTTGTTGCAAGATTTGCCTGAGTTACTAGCCAGAAATAGATTATCATTTCTAGATGATTACGATGTGGAACTTTTGTCTGGTTAGCTCAATCAGAAGTAAACAGACCATTTAAAAATCCTCTCCCCTATCTTTATTCACAGCAATATCCATGTGAATAAGAATTTAGATCTTAGAATTGTTTCTTTTCTTAGCCCTGAGAGGGTAATACCCTGAAGGTTGAAATTATAAACTCAGTAAAAATCTGCATTCTGATAACACTTTGAGCTGAGTGCTGCTATATTAGCGAGGGCTCCTCCTGTGGTTCTTCTCGCTTGTCTTAACTATTTTTTTTTTTTTGTGACATTTTTTTATTGACTATTTCTCTCGTTAATTTCTAAAAGTTCTGTGAAACTGCAGGAAGGCATTAGGGCTGCCCAGCCTAGTAAAGCCTTTAAACACACATTTGCTGACATGCATAATTGACATTTGTAAATAGAATATGCCGGAGTAGTTTTGAGAAGCTTGTAAAAAGAAATATCCTAATTTTCAAATGCTACCATTCCTGTATTCATATTATTTTTATCTGAAACAGAGTAAACACTGATGGAATTCACTACAACTAATTCCTACTAATATTAGTAATTCAAACTTCAAGCCCATATCCAGGAGATTCTTAGGTAAAGAAGTAAACACTGAGTCTTGTACTGCATTCCATACAAACCCCCTGAAGTCCCTTCAAAGAACAAAAGCAGATAATATATTCAGAACAGGGCCTTTTTGAAAGTAAAGCACGATGGCCTAACGTACACATCAGGATAAGACTGAGGCAATGAGTTCATGAAGAAGAAAGATAATTTAAAAAATTTACTAAAAGGAACTAAATTTACTAAAAGATCCTAAAAGAAGATGTTTTAAGAGAAAAGGGATAAAGAGCTATAGTTGTTCATAAAGAAAGGGCTGAACCCTGAGGTACCTCTAGATTGCACTGCTATAGAAAAAAAATGACTTGTGCATAGGTGTAAATAAGCGTATATTCACTTTTTATTACATATGCACAACATTTATGAATATATATAGGTTCCAGCTCTGCATATTAGCAGCTACTCACTGGAACTGTCCTCTTCCTGTCTCAGAGGATTAAAAAACACCCCATTGTGAACTCCTTCTGTGGCTTCTGCTGTAGGAACTGTACAGTTGATAACAAGAAATGACCAGACCTCTCTTTGTAAACCAGAAACAGGTGGCAAGTATCTTCAATAAAGAACAGGAACAGCAGTAAGACTGCAAAGACAATAAGAGTGCTAAAAGTTACCATAGAACACACTTGCAAAGCTGCTGCAATGGTGCCTGTCTCCTCTTTGTAAACCTTAGCATTTGTATGAATGTCTTTCCTCTGGCATCAAGAAAAAGGAACAGTGTGAAATTTGAGTGAAAAGTTGTAACTGAGCATAAGGGTTGTAAAGCAAGGAGACCAGCACAAAGAAGGATTTGTTACAGAAAGAGGGAAAATGAGTGCTCACCTGTTTCTGAAGATACAGGATCACTGGGAAAGAACTCCAAAAACAAGGGATCTCCAACAAGAGATCGTTTCTCAGGGGCAGCAAGCCCTTAAATGATGTCTAAGATGGGTGAAGCCTGGCTCCACCCCTTTGGTCACACGTGTGAATCGCCTTCACCTGTGCTCCCAGGGCTGACAGAATCTTTCCTTCCGGTGCTCATTCAGTGGTTCAGGACATGACTCAGCAGTTCCAATATACCAAGTAAATTCCTACACCCCCCTTTTTTTTTTTTTCCTTTCAGTTATTAGGATGAAGCAGGGAGAATGTCCTAGCATTAACTTCTATAAAGAATGGTGTTTTCTTAAGTTTTATTTTTCATAAACTCTGTTTTCTGCTGGGATACCTTTTCCAGAATTGATGCCTGTACTGGATGCTTTCGATTTTGATGCTGTAAGAGTGCATAAAATTGGCTCTATGATAACAATCTATCAGATCAATATATGACAATATCAGATCAGTATGTGGTGGGAAATAAAAAGATTTCTTTTTAAAATCATCTTGAAATCATCCTGACTTTTAACAACAACATTTTCAGTCTCAGTGAGAGCCAAATTGTCTGTGCATAGGAGCATGGAGTTCATAAAGATAGCCTTGTCTCTGAATTCTGGTTCTGTTTTGCTTGGACTCTCTCAAACTGCAAAGACAAAATCACATTATAGAAACTCAGAACCAGGCATGTTTGCAGCCACTTATTCATATTTTTCCAGTCTGTGCTGTAGATTTGTCAAGGACGGATTTTTTTTTTTCAATTTAAAGCTGTGTGAGTGTGCAACTGAAATGTAAAATATTTGAAAACAACTGAGGCCAAGTTTGATCTGCTTTCATGGCTGCAGTGACAATTCTGTTTGAATAAAGCCAAGAGTTTTAATTAAATAGGGTTTGGATCAGAAAAGTAGTGTAGCTGTATTTTCAGGACAGTGAAGCTGCAAAATACAAACAGTGGATAATATTGATGTCAGGATTAGGTATTCCAAGATCATTACTGCTGCTTGTTCAAAGCAAAGTTTGTAAGAACATAGCAGTTTACTCTAGAAAATGTCTGATGCCTTTCTGATTTCATCTTCCTATTTAACTACACTTAGCTGTTTTTGAGAAGTATGCAATTCAGGTAGAAGTTTTATAGCTATTATATAGCTAAAATAAGATTTATAGCTATATGCTATAGCTAATTTAGTAACAGAAAAGCACTAAGCCTACAACAAGCTAAATGGGGATGCTTACTCTTTTTCATGAATTCTATTCTTCTGTTATGAACCAACTGCTTCAACCTGGCGGTTTTGCAGGAAGCATCCCTTTGTATGCCAGCCCATTACGACTGTCTCTTGTTTAAAGATCATTTCAGTTTTCTATCATTCTATCTTGGCATTTCGTTCTTATGTTGTGTAAAATTCATTTACTCAAGATTAATCCTTATTCAAGACTGAACCACTAGGCAATAACCCAGAAATTATCTATTCCGGAAAAAAAAAATCCAGCCTTCTTTGTGGAGCACTATTTGAATGACATGGGAGCTCTGAAAACCTAACACATGCAACTTCCACTAAATTCAGTGGGAAAAAGGATACACTGCACTTTAATCTAGAATACAAGAATAGCTCAAGCTAATATTTATCCAGTGCATTGTAATAGTGTATTAATTTTTGGGTGTACAACTCCACTTAAAAGACATAAGAACTGGAGATTCCACATCTGTTGAAACACACTGCCCTTGGATTGGAAGATAAATTCTGTAGTTATCTACCTTAGTTTTCTTCCCTATGAAGGCTGTAGTTTTTCCATTGTTTTCCTCTTCAGCAGTTCCTTTCTACTTTGCTTCATACTCTTTGTATCCTTTTTCTTTCTGCTCTTTATTGTACTCACACTTTCTCTCAGTGTGCTCTGCCTTTTGTACCCTTACTGTACCTTTGCTGTCCTTTTTGTCTTGATACTTCCCTGGCAGCTTCCTCTGACTTCATAATATTGAGACAGAACTGTCAATACTGATATATTGATGCATTGACATGTTCTCAGTACACATAGGTCCCATTTCTCATTAAGCATTTGGCAACACACATGAGGAATTCAGCATGCTTCCTGTGCACTGCATGACTGGGGATTTGAATTCTCTTTTTGCTTACCATTTCCAGAGATGTCTGGGTAGTTTGGCAAATGTACGGATGTTTAATTAGGTTATGGACGTATTCTTTATTGCTTTCTGACTGAAGCTTATTGGAATATACTAATGGAGTTGACTGATGTGAAACAGCACTGAGCTTAGAATCTGATTACTCTTTCTCATCTAGGGGATATGGAATGACTTTACAGCTTGGAAATTGTTCTGTGGTTCATCAGAGCACAACCAAAGAATCACACAGCACAGTACATTAGACTGAAGCCAAAAAAATGTTTGGCTTGTATCTACTGTACTGCAGTACGTGATTCTTCTGGATTTTAGAAACTCTCTGCAAGGAAAAAGGGGGCCATGTTAAGGGTAACAGAAAATCTCTCTCTGCTACAAAGGACTCCATAAACTAAGCAAATACCTTTAATAAGATTATCTACAGCTAAACCACCTCAGCTCTTACCTTCCCAGTGGATTATTTCTGTATAAGTTCAGAACTACTCCATACCCAAGTAGTATTTTTTTCCTAATTTAAAGATACCACATACTCCTACCGAATAATACAAATGTAGTTTTTCTTCACACACCACCCATAAATAGCACATGCTTACACTTCTCACAAGCAGGAATAAAAGCTTATGTGGGGTATGAGCAGAGACTGGTGAGGGGAGCCTTCCAAGTATCCTGGTGCTGAAGAGATTAACTGAGAGAGGAGGAAAGATACGTAGGCAATTTGCCCACTCTAGTGATAAAATATTCTGAATATATTTCAGATGTCTGTCTTCAATAATTTCCATTAATATTTCAAAGCTAGGTGTTCAGCCTGTGGCTGGAAATAATGAAAAATCTAATAACCAGACATTAGTTGTGATGTAGTAAGTTTTTTTGTGTGAAAATATAGTACTTGTGTTGGTAACTATTTTGCGGGTGTTTGTTTTTCATTTTGTTTTAGTTTTTTTTTCCCTACTTTCACGTCCCACCTGAAGTTAATGCAAAGAATTTTCTTCCAGTCACGAGGCAGTATTGTGCCACTTCTCAATGACTTGAGGAAACTCAACAGGCGTGATTTAGATTAAAAACCAAACCGTTCCTCTCCAGAGTAGGCAATGTAACACTGAGGAGCAGCAGGAAAAGAGCTGTGGTGCTTGTGAATGTGTAGTTCAGCGCTCCAACCTGTTAGCTTTGATTCTTTGGTTAGTGTGTATCTAAAAGTAATTCCGTCGCCACCTGTGGAGTTGCAAGCTGTATCTTGCAGCTGCAAAGGGCAGCTCCGGCTCGACCCTTCTGTTTAAAGATGTTTAACAAATCCAAAACAGGTTAGTAAAGTATCAGTTTGGAATAGTTTGAAAATATACATTCACTACGTCTTGAGCATCGAAATTCTGCAAAGGGAAGGAAAAAGGGAAGAAACTTACTTGTAGACAGAACTGTGAATTCTAGCATTTCTAAAGTTATAATGTAATTTAAAAAAAAAAAAAACACTCTACCTTGTCAACTTGTGGATAAAAAGCTGAGTTAATCCAAGGTACTAATGTAAAATAGTACTTCTCATCAGACCTCTAACACCCGCTCAAAGATGAATGTGCTTCCAAGAGTACCAAAACACATTCAAGTAGGTTCTGCTGCAAGTTCACTCTTAGCATTTGTAGCCATTCTGCAATAAGCATCTGACGTTGTTTACTGCAGCAGAGTTGATCATGCAGAAAACACAGTTCTTCTCATAAACAGATGTGGTGAACAGCAGGGTGTAATTACTTCTATCTTTGAGAAGAACCACTTTACATACTAAGTATATACAAAAAATTAATATTCTAGGAAAAGGTACATGGCTGAGGAGACAGTCAGAAGCTGTAGTACTAGGAGACTAAAAGCAAAAGGATGTTTGATTTAGGTATCTAGAATGTTCTCCAGGGGGCTAGAAAGAAAAACATAAGTCATGCACTGCTTTGGGAAGAGAGCAAATGGTATTCGTTGCAAAACAGGAATAACACTTGAGTCGAGACTTTTCCTCAAAAGACACCTTGTCTATGAGCAAAAACTCATTTGTTTTGTTGGCTTATATTGCCATTGTTTCATAAAATTTCTTCCCAGTTGCATTGCTTTTTTTAATTTTTAATTATTATTTATTTATTTTAATTGTAGGAATTAATACTTTTGCATAGATCTCCTGGTGTCTTCTTCCCTGATCTTCACAGGTCATTAAAGAACTAACACCCAGCATTGTCTCTAAATACCACTCATCCATCTCTGCAACCCAGCTTTTTGGCTACAGCAGCATTTGGAATAGCATGCGATTCAGAGAAAGGATTCTAGTTCAGCCTACACTATGCATTGCTGCAGGCCATACAAAACTGTGCAGCTTTACTAAGTTGTGGCACATAGCATGCAGCAAGAACACTGCTTCCTTCTGAACCAACATGAGCAATGACATGACCTCTGTTGCATATGTGTCCTGCCTCTAGACAACTCCTGTCAGTCATTTCATACTTCTATCTTGTTTTCTCTCCATTCTGTTGCCTTAGACCCCATCTTCCCGTATTCAACAATTAGCTACCCAGGCAGCATTTCTTTCTCCTCTCTTTCTTTAAAAATACAAATACTACAATAAAATACATATACACACACACAGTATGGCAAAAGAAGGCAACGACAGTACCTTCCAATAGGATGCAGGCACTGTGATATGACAGCAGGTAACAAAGAAAGAAAAATAGCTCACCCCTTCCAACAACCACCAACAGCTCAAAATAAATACAATCTCTAGCCAGAGATACTGCTCCCTCAGCTGCTAACCCTTAAATGAGGGTGAGGGGGAGCAGACACTGGCTCCACCCCTTCCAGTCATTCAGGTGCACCTGCTTGCAGCAGAGCTCCCTGGATTAGCCACACCTCCTCACCTGCAGCCTAACCAATGGTTCAGGCTGTGACCTGGCAATTCCTCTGCACTTACTGACAAAATATGACTAGGATTATAGTACTTCCTGCTGCTCCAAGGACTTTATGCACGTAGGTGGCTCTTGAAATGCTAATTAGTTTCTGCCCATAGGCAGCTCCATACCCTATACAAAAAATTCATCCACTTCTTAAATATACTGACTTGGCCCCCGCTTGCTCTTTGCACCATCACCTCTTCCAACCTAACCAGCCCCTCTGTAAAGCTTAGCAGGAAACAAAACAGATGTGTTATGACACCACAACCCCTGTTCTGTTTTGGCCTCTTCCTTACTGGGAGGATGAGTGCCAATATGTGTTCTGTGGTATTTATGTGCATACCACACACTGCAAATTTAGAACAGAATTACATCACCGATAAAAACAGAAACAAACAACAAACATGTCTTTATCTGTACAAAGACAATGACTAATAGTGAAACTGTGCAATAAGAATGTAAGGTCTTATACAGATTAGATACTCTGACTGACCTAGATGCTGCACATTGATACCTTTTTTGTAGTCTGTGATATATGAGCAATTTAAACATTGGTTCAGATTGAAAATGCAAAACGAGGCAGTTTTTGAAATTGCTCGCCTTATTTCTTCCTTTCAACTGTCCTTGCAACCCACTTCATTCATTTGATTTTGGGATAAGAAAGAGTGTGTTTGTGCTATCTCTATGGAACATAAGTATCGTTAAATTAATTTTGGGAAAGCAGAAGGACTTATCTGGTATTGTTTGGTCCTCTTGCAAACAATATTATCTCCTTTATGCAGTTGCCCTCCATTGAGCAGCAGGATGTGGGTATGGCTGATTGCAGTTTCTCTCCCTTCAAACAGCATTTAAAGTGAAGCTGTTCTTCACCACTCTTTTGTCACAAGATCATAGAATAATTTAGGGTGGAACTGGCCTCTGGAGATCTCTGATCCAATGCAACCCCTTATGGGGGAAATCTTTTAAAGGAAAAAGGAAAACTTCAAGGTTAGAATAAGATACTCTGAGCCTTCTCTGATCACATTTTAAATACCACCCAAAATCCACCTCTGAGGAATGCCATTAGTAACCCAGTGCTATATGGATTTCAAACCAATGTTCATTACTTTCTGAGCCCAGCAGGTGAGGTGGTTTTCGACCCACTATGTCCTTCCATGACAAGTGACTTGACTCAGCTAGCTTTCTGTAATCTTCTTATTAATGCTATTTTATCTGCTATATGAAGAAACCCACAATTAGCCCTATATCTTACTCATTATGAAGAGTCCAGAAAGCATACCATTATAGCCTGTTACCTGTGTACTACGTAGCCTGTCTTGTTGGAATATTGTAAAATACTTTTCAAATACAGATTGATTTCTATGAAGCAGAATACTTTATGCACTTTAGATGTGGAAAACGCAGGTTAAGGGGTGGGATGAGTGACAGAGTTGTGACACAACTCTGAAGGCCGATGTCCTGCTCCTGCCACTGGCAGCCATGTGATGCACAGCTGTGGGTATCTGGAATCCCTTCTCTACCATCACCCTGCAGGTGGCTCAGGTCTACATGTGTAGTGGAAGAGAGAACAGCTGTGGTGAGGCCGGCATCAAAGTGTACTGCGAGAGCCAGAGGGCTAACGAATGTAGCTGGGTTACTACAGAACCTAATTTCCTGTCCAAATCATAATCCCATTTTGGCACTTTTCCCAAACAGCCCTCTGATATAGACAGAAAGCATTTGCTTGATCCTGAGTCAGCCATACAGTGCAAGAGCCTGACTCATGGTTTTAATAATACCGTGAGTGAGCCCATTTTGCTGCTGAACTTGGTCACGTGTGTAACAGCACGTTCAGTTGAAGCTTCTGCGGACTCTTTTTTCCCTGTTACAGGGATACAGGCCAACAGCATTTACTTTCAACAGGCATCAAAGAGAAATAAAAAAAAAAAAAACCCACAACTACCGTCAAAGTTACAGTGAGAGAAAGTGAGAGAAACAGCAGATATGAGTATTTCACGTTAGCATCCAGCGCTGCGGCGAGAGCAGTTTCACGCAGCGCAAGGCTCCGCGTGCGGGAGTGCTGCCGGGATCCTCGGGCGGCATGACGCGCTGCGGGCAGCAGGGGGCGCCCGCGCTCCGCCTGCGCACGGACGGCTCCGGGAGCCGACCTCCGTCCGCCGCTTGGGATGTTTAAAGCAAAAGGAAGGATAAAGGCGTTTCGTTGAACCTCGAACAGATAGTCAAACCAAAAGGTTTTTCTTTGTAGCGCACCACTATGGTAGTGATGGGGGAAGCTGTCCATATTGTGGGCCTAATGTTCTGGATCCGGGCTCAGGAAGAGCCGGTACCGGCTCCGTGGTCGTGTTGGGTCAGATCAGCTCCGTCAGCCTGCACAGCCTGGGCCACTCGCTGCTCTTTCCTCCAGCTCGGACGCTGGTTGTGAGAGAAGGCTAAGAACCTTCCAACACATGTCAGCCTTGACACGTCCCTTCAAGCATTGATCCAAGGACTCCAAATAATACTGCAAATTAAACAGCGCTGATGAACAGTTATTAGTAAACTAATGAACTGTCAGAATGCTAACAGTCAGCCCGGTTCTCAGATTACTTTGCTTAGTTTTGTAAGTACTTCAAAGTAGTTATCAGAATTGTGAAAAAATCTGAGCCCATCCCCAGAAAAACTACATTAGTTACAGTAACACCTATCGGCTTGGGAGTGACTCAGAAGTGTTGAACTAGTTCTCCCCTTGCACTTTCAGTAAAGGAAATAGATTCCAAAACCTGATACAGTTCCAACCTTTCACTGGGAAATTGCAGTTCCTTTAGTACGCTTGGCAAGATGCTGGGGGTTTTACATTACTGATCCTCTTGCTAGCCCCTCAAGGGTGTGACTGAAGCACTCTTCCGGGAGCAGTTTGTGGAAGTGAATGTTGTAAATATATTTCCTTTATGGGCAAACAGATGCTCCCTGTCCTTGGGGCTGTCAAACTGGCACATTCACAAATGAACAACCCAAAAATAAATGAGAAGAGAAGGTAGTAGTTAAGCCTGACATAAATTATCTAATGACAATTGTAAGCACGTACATTTTGTCATTTTTTTCTCAGGGCATCAAGACACAGAAAATATCTTCTACTTGTCCCCCAGCAACTTTATCAACTTGGGTTTTTTTTTTCAGTAATGTGGATGGAGAATCTTATATAATATTTATTTTGTGACATCCACACACACAATAAGGATGTTGTAAATAATTTGGTTTTAATGAAATAATAGATTAATCTATTAGTGACATGGGCCTCATACATAATCTATAATTATAAATACATGAGACAGCTGACAATGGTTACCTGTGACTTTGTTCCTTCAAAGTACTCACCCTTGTTCTCTTGTGAAGGATGAACATTCCCACAAACCTTCTCAGGTAATGTCCCCCCTGATTAAAGAACCTTAGTGAGAGCATCTCTGCTGAGGAGAAAAAATGTACACCATGAGGTTTGCTTGTCATGGCCTATAAACAAGGAGCCTCTAACCATACCATTCAGAACTTTTTCTCCTCTGTATTCTTCCTCTCTTCATTAGGTCCTGGCCCTGCATGGCTTCAGCTTTAAAAGAATTAATTATTCAAAGTGTGCCTGTATGTCTCTTTTTAACAGCAGCTTCCAGATACTAACCCCGTTGTGCTACAAGGACAGCAACCCTTGGTAACAGCCAGGACAGAGGGATGAAAGCAAAGTTACACTTTTCAGAGGAGTGCCACACCTTGTGCTATCAAGATTGGTTTTATTGGCAAACCTCTTTATCTTTGATACTTTAATTAAGGTGCTACACCACGGGATACTTTTATTATTTAGAAAATTCCTATTCATTTGTTGATGCCTCACTGTGAAGAGCTGTGAGGAAAATGTTATCCAAATGTAAACTAAAAGTGGCA
The DNA here is from genome assembly GCA_013399175.1 of Odontophorus gujanensis. Classification (NCBI taxonomy): domain Eukaryota; kingdom Metazoa; phylum Chordata; class Aves; order Galliformes; family Odontophoridae; genus Odontophorus; species Odontophorus gujanensis. The sequence continues at coordinate 42,372 of VXAB01001604.1, forward strand.
CAATCCAATGAAAACAAACTGCCATTTAATGAAGATCTTGTTTGAAGACTTATATTTTATCTTTTGCTTCTTTTTGAACATGGAAACACTACCATGTTATTCAGACAATATCCCTGCAGGAACGCTGTCTATTTTTTTCTGTACCAATACTGTATCAGCCCCTATCTCAAGGGAATTTTTAACAGTGTGGTACAAAGATGATGTGCAGATATATTTGTGCCTTCATACTTCCTTTTCTGCAGGGGTTTCTGCCTTTAAAGCATGCCAGAGTTACTTTCCCCTCTTTTTCTTCCTTCTTTGATCTGTTTGATCATTACGTTTTTTAGCTTATTTCTAATTTCTCTTGACAGACAATATAAAAAGCCTCATGTATGTTTTTAGTAGATAAATTGCCATTAGGATGCCCTTTCTTTAGCACTGATCGTTGTCATTCAAACAGATGTTGGGGAGGCCGATGATTTTTCAGATGTAACAAGGAAGACTATAAGGAGGGTGCCTGGAGGCAGATTCTACCACTTAGAAACATGTAGTCACACACCATGGTGTTAGCTTGCTTCGGGTAGGGAGTGGAGTGGAAGCTACACATCAAAGTGCAGAGGAAATGTAAAATCCTTAGTGCCACGATTTTTCCTTTCATCTGTGCTTTTTCTTCTTGGTAAGGTGTTGCGGACAGCTCTGCTTTCTATGCCACCAAATAGATTCAAGCTTCACTGAATATAAATGAAACTTCTGGGTATGTTCTTTTTTTTTATCCTTTGGAAGTTCTAACGCTCACTAGAATTAATTTGAGTTTGAAAATATTGTCAATCAACTGAAGCAGGTACAAATTCTAGAACAAACAAGGCTATTCTTTAGGCTGGAGCTGCAAGAAGATGAGAAAGAGTAGGAAAAGTTGGGAAAAATCCATCCGTAAGAACTCTTTAGGCTGAGTCAAAGTCACATGCTGTATGACAGCAACAGAGTGGGTTGTGGCCCAGGGGCTTCCATGCAGAATCCTGCCCAACCTTTTGAGGCTGTGTCCCATCCCAAATGCAGTCAGCTGAAATGTTTCCAAAGAAGTGGCAAACAAAATGTACTGAAGTTGAAATTACAACTCATTTTCTGGGTTTGTATTGGGAGATGAGAACATCCCAGAGCAAAGCTCTTGTAGAATTTTGTGAAGCAGAAGGATACTGCGAGACAAATATACCCACTGTGTTAGTTCCACACCCAGAAAACATTTAAGAGTTTGCTTTGAACAAGGTTTTAAGTAGACAAAATGAGTTCTGCTTCGATACGGTTTGAACAGCAGGGGGTGGCAAAGTGCAGTTCATACACAGACTGGAAAGTGGTCAGAGCTGCTCATCCCACACTGGATGTGTCTTCATGCAGCTTCATGAGATTGGATGGATATTTAACATTCATTTCGTCTTGAGGCTTCTTCATCCGTCAAACAGGATCAAGATTTGTTCCCTGATCTCTTATCATTAATGCTTAGCTGTAGGCAGCTCTGCTGTGTTCTTCTGTCTTGTCTTATGTATTCTTACTGTACATTCATTTAATGGAAAAAAAAAAAACCCAACCACATTATCATCATTATTTCCATGTGCAGCACAAACTTCTGTCAACCTCAGGAGGTGTTTGACAAGTGGAAGTAGTTCTGTGAAGTCTTTAACCCTTTCAGTGTTACAAAGAATAGACCATGGTTTTACCACAGGAGAAATCATCTTGAAAAAGAGGGCAGTGTGCCTGTGCAGAAAACACTAAAGTGTAATTAAAAATAAAAATAATTAAACTACAACAACAAAACCAACGAATAAGTTAGCACAGAAAGAATTCCAGATTGAAGAGATATTTAGGCCGCTGGTATCAGCTCTGCCTGAGCCTGGATCCAGCACATCAGGCCCACAGTGCTGACAGCTCCCCCCACCACTGCCACAGTGATGAGCTGCAAAGAAAAGGTTTTGCCTATAAATTCCCAAATTACTTATTAACTTAATTACTTGGAACTATGCCAATGGACAACCTAAAACAGCCTGTGTTTCTTTATTTCTGAAGTATTTCTCACTTTCGTAAATAGCTTAAAAAAATCTGCATGTCTGTAGAGGTCCTGTCTGCTTTAGGGAAGAGTTCTCTGATGTGATACGAGCAGTATTTTATGCACTGTTCTTCAGCCTGTGGTACACGCTGCTACTGGCAAGCATTTTGAGTCATCGATTGTCCACATGAGATTTACAAGACAAAGAATTTCTGCAATTTACAGTTTAGAATGAAGTCTAAACAGATGCTCTGTAAAATGGTGTTAGTGCATCAAAAAAAAAAAAAAATTTGACTACAGCTGCTGTATAACAATAGGAAGAACAAAAGTTACCATAGTTTTAGTAGGCAGCGCTCAGTGATGTAATATCAGTGTCCTCCCAAGAAGGGAATGTTCAGTCTGGCTCATTTAGAAATGTAATCTTTTTTCTCCGATCTCTGAAGTCATAAAATGGACATGGAGGCAGAGAAATTAGAGCAAGAATAGAGCTATTAGACCATATATTATAGCTCATTATTCCCTTCCTAAAAAGGCTACACTGCAGTATATTCACGGGTGCTTTGTCCAGTATACATAAAAACCTGGGAGCATGGAAATAAGAAAGAACAATCTTAGTGTGCAGAAATGTCGGTTCTTTACTCTTCACTTTGATCCATCTGTAGGATGAAGTGAAGCTGTAATTGCTGCCATTATGGGGAGCAAATCTATTTGCATTTCTACAGCTCTACAGCTCTAGCTGTGAATGTCTAATCAGTCCTATTGCTGGAAAAATATTTTCCAGCCTGTAGTCAGATCTGTGTCTGACTGCAGCACATTACCACATAGATGCTTTACTCCACCCATGTCCCGGCCCCCGTCAGCAGAGGACTGTGCTGTGAACTCTTGGAGCCGTCGCAGTGGTGTATGAAACAATGTATTTCACACAGCAGTGTTAGAGCCTCAGTAAGTGCTCCTTTCACCTTTAATAGAACACTGCACAGTACAGCCTGCAAGGCTAACAGTGCTTCCAGAAGAACTGTAAAGCTGCTTGATGTCCTGAATAATGCATGTATACACATCCCATGGCACACTTTAGGTTCCAGTTGTCCCAGTGTCCTTATCAGTCTAAGTCATAATAATTACATTGCATATTTCTCACCCAGACTTCTGCAGTTTTGATGGGAGGATTTGTTTCTCATTTCCTGCTCTACACGGTATTATAGGAATGGTAAGCACTATGGAGCATCTGCTGCGTTCTGATGCAAATGCAGCAGCACAGTGTGAGTGAGGAGCATTTATAAATGTAACCTGAATCACAGTAAGTTGCACCTACTCTTTTCCTACTTGGTATAGCGTGCTTTTTTTCACAAACCTGGAAACTTAAGGTCAGTTTAAGTTTAGCACACAGTTTTTGTATCTGAAATCCTTTTTCTTGTCTTCCAGAACATGAGTGCTTTAGCTTGGCTAAGTTAAAGATAACCATGGGAAAAGGAGGTGCCCAGAGCTGTACAGAATTGGCACATTGTCCCTTGAGAGAGCAATAGGCATGGTACAGGTGAGGACAGTTCATTCATCACACGGAAGTCACAGCTCTGCTTGCTCCTTTACAGCCCTTAGTCCAACTGCAGGAGCCCTAATATGCCAAGTGTAGGGGAAATGCAATGCAGTCCATCAGGCCACCACCATAGATGTAGTGGGGAAAAAAAAATAAAAACAAAGGTGTGATCTCCAATGTAGTAAACAGCTTGCACTTACAGAGGAAGTAGACTTCACTTTCCTCTGTTATACTGAGGAAAAACAATAATCTGTAAATCTGTCAATTTATTTTCTGCAAATCCTGTGTCTTGTAAAGAATTATATCAGAGAGATTTGGTTTACTGACATGCAAATGTTTATGATTCATCTGATAGAATTGTTCTTACTTAGAAGAGAAAGAGAGACTCTTTCTCTGAGCTCTCCAAATACTCAAAGATCAATAAAATATTTAAAACCTGTGTTGAGGCAGGTGTGTGGGACATGCAGTCATGCCTGGAGAGCAGCAGTACCAGTCCCACATCAGTCATGAAGTTACACTGCAGTTACACCCTGTGGACAGGGATCAGCTTCTAGTGACATTCAATATGAGCAAGTGAAAAAAAAAGATACACCACTGAACTGATTTTTAGTTTCAGAGAATCCCATAGGCTTGCCATATTCACCTCACTAATCTCATTTAACTTGGTATTTTACATGAGTTAGCCAACAATTCTTTGTCTCCAGGTTTGATGGTTTTACATACACACTTAAGGTACTACTTCCAATGTGATCAATCATGACTGTGTAAGAGCTGTCCCAAAGTCAAAATATTTTATACAAATATCTCAGAGTTTCCTCATCAGACCCATTTATTTTTCATATATTTACGAAGCACATTTTCTATGTGAAAGCAGCCAATACCTCACGACTGCATTTCCATTTAATCAATTTAATTATCATTCATTTGCCTCACCCAGGAAACATTTAAGGCAATTTTCTACTTAATCATTTCTACTAAAAGCTACAGGAGTAGCTTTATATTTTAAAGACTCATCCTTTAAATGATGGATTTTATTTGTTGAACAGAACACACAACCATTATGAAGACCCTACAGTGGAAATAGCGTGTCCCTCATGAGATGCACCCAGCCAGCTTGTCCTAAAGATATTACTGTGACAAACTGCCTGGATATTCTGTCAGAAAACTGTCTTTTATACAGCTGACTGTTGTGCCTGTTTAAGTCTTCTTAATCGGATTTTAGCACTAGTAAAATAAAGCACAGTTATTTACAAGTTTATTCAGCCTTTGGGGAAAGAAAATGAGAAACTGGAGAGAGAGTGAAGTAGATTTATTGTAAAGGTCCATTCATATATCCTACAGGATGTTATAGGTTTATATCCTACAAACGAAAATGAATGGGCAATAATTTCCACCTACTGACATTTACTAGCAATAACTAACCACATTTCCTGGCAGTTCCTAAGCTGTGGATGAACAAGTCCAGCATCTACGAAGCATTGAGTTTCACTAGAAATCATCTGCATGTGCTTATGAATACACAATGAGCTCTTCCATGGGAAGCTTAATGCTGCAGTTTAACCGGGCAAGCTGCTGAACACCACAAAGCCTTCAGCTCATCCCCCCTCCCAGTGGCATGGGGAGAGAATGGGAAACAAAAGAAGAAAAGAAAAGAAGAGAAAAAAACACACTGTCAAAAACCACTCCTTGTGGCTACCTGATGGACTGCGAATCTGGAAGCAGAAGTCTTTATTTCTTTCTTGACACTCAGTTTCAACTCTTCCCCTGTTTCTGTGCTCCTCACATACAGTAGCTAACTGAGGCATCTTTGCCATAGGCATTTTGCTGCACCAGGGAGAAAAGTCAAACCTGCAGGACAACAGTAATCCTATCATAATTAACCATAATTAAAGAACTTAACAGATCCCTATTTGATGGATTTTTGGTATAAAAGAAAAAAGCTACAGTGAAGAAAGAGCTATGTCCCACAGAGAAAATCAGCAACCGTGAGAGACCAGATGAAAATATTTGTGTACCCATTTAATAATGTGATCTGTATGATTCAGTAATATAATAATGGTGGGGAAGATGCAACTGTCATAAAACCACAGATTCATCACAGCAGATTCAATCTCTTTATAGAACACTGATATTAGTCAAATTATTTTTTTATTACAACTTCAAAAGCCACAAACCTATTAAGTCTGAGCTTTTTTTTAAAACACAGTTATCAGAACAGTAGGCATCTTTAGGACTCTGCTACTATGTTTTAGAGCATTAAAATAGTATTTCTATCCAATGCAGCAATTAAGAATAGCAGTGTAAAAGGAGGTAACTTATTTGCCACACGTTTCAGCATTCTGAAACTCCTCGCCCACTGACTCATTCTGAATCATATCGAGACAAATATATTCACCCTGAGAAGTTATTTACTGGCCTGTAAGTTTCCTATTCCTGAATATTTTTCACTCTAGTTTCATGTCACATTAGACATATTCATTGGTTTATTGTTCAGTTGTTTTTTTTTCCTTTGAGAAAATTCAGTTTGCACTTCATAAGTGAACATCATGGCACAATAATACTCATATCCCTGAAAACAGAACCTAGTCTGCACACGGGAAATCTTGGCATTCTCCTCCTTCATTGTCTGGTATAGCAGGGATGCTGGCTCAGCCACCAGACTTAAGTAATATTTGGTCATAAACTTCTGTGATTTTGAATTTTGTCTCTGTCTTGTTTCACATATTCCAGACAAAAGAATTTTGATTCGTATGTGGAAAGCTGTAGGTACAGAACATATCAAGGTATAGAGAAGTCAGCATAACACTAAGTACCAATTTAAAACGTGAATGTCTTGGAATAAGGGTCAGAACCAAACCTAAATGAAATACAAACGTGAGAATGTAGCTACTACCCAAATAAGGTCTTTTCCAGACTCTGTACAGTTTCAGTCTTTCATTCTGTTTAATTTTATTTTATTCAAACCAGGCTGGATGGATGGGTTTCTTTTTGTGTCTGCACACTTACAGAGATTCTCAGACTTTTAGATATCTAATGTTTGAGCTTCAGTTACTGAAGAATGAAAGAGAGAACCGTAATGTGGAAACATGAAACTCAAAGATGACAATCATATGTCCCTTCCTTTTTGTATGAGATACTGAACCAAACACAGGTAGACAAATACCTGAAAACTCTCAAAACTTAACAAGGTTCCAGTCTGCGCTAAAAATATGTAACTGATTCACCTAAAAGTCTATTTTACATTTCAAAACTGAACTATAAATTAAGTGTTCATCTAGAATACCTGACAATCTGCACATGAGGTAGGAGTTCCTTTGTTGTTCTGCACTTTTATCACTATTTGACTGAGCTAATCCAATAAAAATGCTAAAATGGTTTCAACCATATTTCTTTATAGTTCATTTCATGTCCTATTCTACAATAGGTTATTCTTTAATCTAATTTACATTATACTGAAATCACAAAATGATCATAATTGTCTTCAATGGCAATAGTTCATTTAAAGGGAATATGAGGTGCTCCAGTGAGAACCTATTGTAACCAGTTCTTGCAAACCTAAGATCATAGTTTTGTTTTATTCTGTATGTTGATGGGAAATATTAAATCAAAATATGTTCTTATTTTAAATGTAGTAGTCTTCAAATGTGGGGCAAAAATATTGCTGTTTCAGAGTTTTGGTTGATTTTTATACTGAATTTTTAGGATAGCAGCTGACATACTCATGAATTAATTCAGAATGAAGAGTAAACAGGGACATGTCTGTCTTCCACACAGTCTGATAACATTTAGCAGTGTTTCAATACTTGGAGAGAGAGAGTTCATAACACTGATTCTCACCCTCTTGACTCTAAACACTTTCCTCAGAGTTTCTGCTGAATCAGGTTTTTACATTCCTTTTAAATCACAGAATCATTGAGGTCCATCAGTTTTTCCCTCAGCAGCTTTCTGTTAACATTCTTAGTTGTCTTGAAATGTTTTTCTGAAAGTAGGATTCTGCTGTTCCATGAAGTTCTGAAGAAATCTCAATTAAAAGTTTTTTGACAGAGGGAATGTTTTTGAGGTAAAACAGAAAAGGCAAAATGACCCTCATTTAATTCCTCTGCCAATATAATAATGATAGCACATTTGAAGCTGATCAAAGGTGAAGAAAATAGAAAGTTTTGTTCTTAGCCCATAGCTAATCTGTGATACTTACTGCTATCAGATGTAGTTCACGCAATGGATTTAGCAGAGTCTTTAATAAAATCAGACTTTTATATTGATAATAAGATGGGATTAGAGGTCTTCACATTTCGGAATACAAAGCACCCGCTCATCTGGGGTCCAGAAAGAAAATTCTCTGATAGGAAGCAGTTTTCTGATTGTCTGTAACAGGTTTTCTTGAACTTAGGAAATCTCTTGAATGTTTTGACCCAGCACCATTCTTCTGGTTATCAATATCTTCTAGCTGTAGAGAGAAATTTTCATTGGTGATTGCTATGATAATGATAATCACTGCAATAACTAACTGGCGAGCTAAATCACTGCTGTACAAATGAATTAGCCAGTTCAGTAGTGACTCTCATTAACCTAACACTCTTACTTTCTGTTCATTATGTGTCAATAGTTCTGTAGTCATCATTAAATTATCATTTCAAACTGTTGTAGGGAATACCCTATCAATATCTTCTCATTATCTCTTTGGCAAACTCGGTATTTCCAGTCCTTATCTTCTCATATGGAGGTCTCTTGGGTCTTATTTTTCTCAAAATTTCATCAGCATTTTTATAAGAGCTGTTCATGGATTTCTGAAATAATTTACCATTATGGTATCTGGAAAATTCTACCTCTCATTTTTCAGATTTGTTTTTATTTTTACTTTCATGATGATGCCTGTCTCAAAATATGTATGTAATGTTGTCAGTTATCTAGTATTTATTGTAAAATTTCTCAATAAATACCACTGAGTTAAGTAAATCTTGATGTAATGTTTAAACTTTTGTGTGCAATAAAATATTCAGTGGTAGTATATATTGGACACAGTACAGCTGACAGTGTTTCACGGCTCATTTACCCAAGTAATTATGAGATTGTAGTCATCCCTCAAAGACCAAGTGCAGCTTTTTCATTGCAAAGACATTCAGGTTTAATGGCTCTGATTTAAATGGAGCTCAGGAGCAGAGGGATCCTGCAGTTGTGTTATACTCATTAAAAGAATATTTTAAAAGCATTAAATAATATTGTGCAGTTGTAAACTGTGGTGGATGGGTTGGTGTGAATTCAATGCAAAGTACTGGGTAACTGTAGTACAGAAAGGACTATTTGAAATCCAATGTGAAATAGGGCGAACTTTGTGGGGAGCTTTTAAACAAACACGCAAATTGGAATCCTGTTTATAGACAGTTTCCAGCTATGTTCAGCGACCTCAACTGACTTTTCAGCTCACTTAGGCACACATCTCACTAACTCACAAAGAATGAGTTAGTAGGCCATAAAGTCAAAATATAAGCAATGTATGGCTTCATAGATTCATAGATTCATAGATGCATTAGGTTGGAAAGGACCTACAAGATCATCTAGTCCAACCATCCTCCTATCACCATCCCTCCCCACTAAACTACTAAATCAAATCCCTTAGCACCTCATCTAAACGCTTCTTGAACAGCGCTAGGGATGGTGCCTCAACCACCGCCCTAGGCAGGCCATTCCAGTGCCTGACCACTCTTTCAGAGAAAAAGTTTCTCCTCAAATCTAATCTAAATCTTCCTTGGCGCAACTTGGGGCCATTCCCTCTCGTCCTGTCACTAGTAATCTGGGAGAAGAGGTTGACCCCCTCCGCACCACAATCCCCCTTCAGGAAGTGGTAGAGTGCAATAAGGTCCCCTCTGAGCCTCCTTTCCTCCAGACTAAACAATCCCAGCTCCCTCAGCCACTCCTCATAAGACTTGTGCTCTGTAGCTTCAAAACAAGGTGGAAAATATTCAACCTGGAGATATGACAATTTAAGAAACTTCTTGAAAAATTTTTAAGAAACCTTTTCATAAGAAAAAAAATGAAGATTGTTCCATTTTTCTAGTTAACTCTTAGCTAGATTAATTGACAGACTGTGACACAACTGTTCGTATGTAGACTGATTTACGTGTGGTAGAATATGTTTGAGGACAATTAAGTAACGTCAGAATGAGATGCACATCATTCATGCTGACTTACTATTGCCACCTTGTTAGTATTACTTGGAAAAATCTGCAATCTAAATTAAACACATCTTTGTATCACAACAGGCACTTTCAATGGACCGTATGTATTACAGAAATCTAATCAAAGCACAGACTAATAGCAACTCCTGTTGTTCTTGAGTAAGACTCCATAGGGAAGTGTTGTAAGCCAAGGCTCACATTCAGCATCTGCTTGAGTTGATCTCTCCCAGTACTTGCATAAGAAAGGACAGTCTCTCTCTTTGGTCCTGTATGAATAAAGAGGGGTATAAAACCTAAGATAAATGTTACTGCAGTGCAGCTCTTCTTACTCCCTTCCACCTAAATCCTACCTCTGAGGTGTGTGTTTTCTCTCCACTAGGCCTCCCTATCAAAACTTCTGATTTAAGAAGGAAATAAGGGATTATCAGTGACTACTGAAAGTCTTGGATGTTAGATGTTGCTAAGCAAAAGCTCTTCTGACACCACCTAATGCCAAGTCAGGAGCACAGCTGTGCTCAATTGAACAGCTCCCATCAGGTCTATAGATACTAAATAGTCATGATACTCATCAACTTAGCCGTCATCGTGCCTCAGGTAACTAGGTGTGCAGAGGATTAGTACAGCCCATTTCTCTTCTGTTTTTTCCAATCCTACCTGTGTGATTTACACAGAATACTTCAAGGTAAATTTACTGTTTACAGTTACATGAGACACTTCAGTGAGGTTTACAACTGCCTTGACTAGTTAGCAGATGATTTATTGAAGAAAAAAATAACATAATAACTTATCTAGTGACAAAACTGATTGAAAAGATGACAAAAAGAAGAATATATTGGTGCAAACTGTATTTTAAAACAGTGAATCTTTGTTGCCAAAACAATGGTGTGAAGAAATCCACAGTACAGAAAAAAAGCTCCAGGAATATACCAGTGTGGAAGAACTAGAATGGTCAGATTAAAGGAAGGAATATTTCTTTTTCATCTCTTCTATTTATATTTCACAGTATACATTTTAAATTCTGACTGCTTTTATTACTATTGCAGTATCAATCAGTCAATCACTATCTAGCTTCATACACAGGCGGGAATAAAATCTTCCTTCTCTTTTTTCGTGTTATTGGCTTATTAATATTGCTATTCATTGTGAAAAGAAAGAAATGCCACCTCAGGTTTTTTTCATCTTTTGCTTGCATGATTACAATCTGTAGCTGTGTTCAACTGGCTTCAAGCTACAAGCTAATCATATCTAGATAGAGTAAGATTCTTTGGGGAGATAAAATATGAGATGAAAAATTCTCTGTAGATTAGAAAACATATTTGGCAAGAAAGATTGGAATTACAAATCTCAGTTGTACTGCATATTACAACTGCACACACATTTTAAATCTAGCATTATGCTTTTTAAACTTTTAACACAATAAAGACTTCTAGTAGGGAAATTCAGCAGGGTAGCTGTAATAAATCACAAAACAGAAAAAAGTCAACTGCAGATAAAGTCATCAGGCAGACGGGTCTATCTGCATTGAGGATATGGCATGTATATTGTACACCTTCATTTAATGGTTTCTGTTACATTCTAATTATGTTCCCTGCAGATTTAAATTGGGAGTAGAGTCTTGTGGAACTGATAGGTTTTCCCCTTAGCTCGCACACAAAGCTACAATTACTTATTAAAGAAGAAACAGCCTATAAACCAACCTGGCAATCTGTATGTATGGCTTTCTTTTTTGTTTCTGGTAAGGGACAGGTCCTGTGATGCCACTGTCTGCAGCTGAGGATTTGGTCAGGAGTCAAGGCTCAACACAGGTTTTTTTTCCTGACTGTAGCATTCAGGAACATTTTTACCATGAGCAATTCGTAGGATTTCTTTCAGCTTGTATTTGTCTCACATGTACCTAAGCTACCTCATGTAAACAAAAAAAACCCTTAACTTTTGCATAGCAGGCTGGGCCAAAGCTCAGAGACAGCACTGCCTCTCAGAGTCTGTCTCTGGAAATACAAGCAAGCAGAATACCGATTTTCTTTTGTGCACTTATGTTGTATGAATCATCTGCTGCATTGATGGGACAATATTTGGTAGTCGCTCTTGCTTCTTTCCCTTCTCTCCTCATTCGGATTTTTGTGATTCTGCTATTTCATCCTGCTTTTCTATATGTGCATGAGACTAGTAATGGTGAATTGCTTTTACCATAATATCTACAGATGTTTGACAGTGATTCTGCAAAAGGTTTTCATCTGAATTAGCAAGCATCACTTTCGTGCCAAGTGAAGATAGAAAGTTCACAGTTTATTTGCTCTTAAAAGGTGAAAATGCATAAAATAGGAGATGTGATAAGGTTCTTCTGTCGGTAGCAATCTCTGCCTGTCACTGTCACATTATTCTCTACTTTCTTGTTCATGCAAATGTTGTCCTTCTCCACAGTGTTTTTGGACACCATGTAGTCTTGCATTCACAGAAATGCTGGTAAATTGAGCTGGTATTTGCCAGCTGCATTTAGGTATGGTAAAGTCTTTTTACGTGTCTAGTTATTAGGTATGCTGCTTATTGACACATTTCTTACATAGCCTTTCTTGTCCATTCACATGGCTAAAACTCTTGCCAGGCTCTCATCTTTCCTGTCTTGGTGACTCCAGTATCTTTTTCCTCATGTCTCCCCTGTTGTAATCTGACCCCATTTGTGGCTATTTACAGTGTTTCTGTTAAAATTGTTCTCTCAGCTCCTTGACAGCTTTAAATGTTTCCTACAGCCTTCCCATTCTATTGCACATCAAACACACCCTGCTGGTTTCTACTGTAAAACTACAGATAGTTTCTTGTTTACTAGCTGTGTGTTGGACAGATGTTTTAATATTCAGAACTTCCAGAGCTTCCCCAAAACCCCAAAGCAATTTCAGTATCTTTTCACACGATTTCTTAAAACCAGTTGATGCTAAAAGAAATTCTTGCAAAAAAATAGTTATGCACAGTTTAGCCTGAGCATTTAAATAGTTTCTTGAGCACTCATTACTCTGTAAAATCTTCAGAAGAGGGTTCTTTTCTTCCTCTACATTTAAACAGCAGCTGGTCTAGAATGTCCCAGTCCCAGACTAGACTTCCTTGAGGGCAGCTGTATACATAAGCTGTCTGTAAACTTCCAGCAGTACGCAGGCAGCCAATGTGCCCTACACACTCCATTCTTGAAGGCACAGCAAAAAAAGGTTTGTAGCAACTGAACTGTGGCAGTAAAAACACTAGACCTCTTACAAAGGCATTATTTCCTCTTTATTCACACAGGTAAGCTTTAATCCAGGCCACGTGCTCAGAACCACAAACACCATGCAGAATTGTTGTTCTGGTTCTTCAGTGATTGTTATTTACTTTGATATTTTTTTTTAAGTCTGAAGTTTGTGTTCTACCGTAATTTCATGTGGTCTACTTGTTTATTCACACCAGAAATACTTGTAATAAAAGCTCAGTTTCCCAGAAAAGGATTCTGACTCCAAGTCAAGTATTTATATGGTGTTTCCTCTACTGTGCAATGACAACATTGTACGTAGCATATTTTAGAGATGAGGCATTTTGTACTTGCCAATCTTGCATAATTTGGAAAATTCTAACTTCTCCTGTGTTTCATTTACATTTCTGTTTTTTCCCTTTTTTGTTAAGTGGTACAAATACTTGTTCTGGCTTGAAGGGCTTTCAAAAAATACTGTGTTGGAGGCAGAAAATGTCAGATCTCTTACAGCACAGCTGAGTTTTTCCTTCCTATCATATTCCTTTAATAATACTCCAAATTGTTCAAATCAGTTATTCACAAATATTGTTTGCAGCAGTGAACCACCACTGAATCTAACTGAAAGTCTTCAGTGACCATCTATGACTAATCAACTTACACACCTTTTTTCTAAAATATTTTTCTAATTATCTAGTTACTGGTCATGCAAGGAATTTGATGAGTTTGCTTATTTTTTCACAGTAAAAGGCTAGGGCAACCCCAAATAAATTCCCTGCTATATTTTGATTTTACATTGTTCCTTTAATAAATAGATATGTTATAGCTATTTATTAATAGATATTATATTATATTATAATTTGTAATAAATATAATAGATAATAGATAATAGATAAATAAATAATAAATAAATCCAAAATAGATATGGATTGATACACTTTATCACCTAGCAAAATCCACGTCTTCACATTACCTAAACAAATCTGAAAGAATAGAGAAGAAAAGAGATAGACATCAATGAGTGGTAGCCTCATGCTCTTGTTTTCCCTTACCCAGGGTGAGGACCCAGGTCACCTGTTATGACATCAAACTTTTCATGCACTTCCCAGCTGCCTGATTTAATGAATAATGGCTAATGCTAAGCAAGGTGAAGCAACTTCTAGGCACTGGGAACCTGGAATCTCTCTTTGGCTCTTTAATATCCAGTGAAAATGAAGAAAGTTAACCAGGTGAAGCAAGAGTTTGAATCTGAGGCTCACGCACCTTATGTACCAGAGAGCTGAGAAATAAGTGAATGCAAAGTGGAACTCTCTTTTTCGTTCATCTCTGACCTTTGTGCCAGCAACTCTCTAACAGGCTTCTGTGGCAAGACAGGTCATTCACTAGATCGGGAATCCAAAAAGGTCTTTGAACAAGCAGTGCCTTCATTACGTAGTGATGAAAAAGCCGCCTTCACCTCTCAAAGACCTGTGAGGAGTTAAGGAGCTTTACTAATGAAAATGAAGTATAAAAGAGTTTTAGGCAGCAACTCTGAGAATTCCAACCCTCAACATAAGTAAGAGTCTTGTATTTAAATCTCTTCTTAGATCTGTTGCATATATTCTTTTGTTCTATGGAACTGTACATGCTATTTCATTATGGGAAAAAAAGAATGACATTTTAAGTGGGTAATACAGTATTCCAAATGGTGCATATGTCACAGTATAAATGCAAAACCAAGACTTATATGCAGAAAACAGAAGTTACTTTATAGTGTTTATTATCAGAGAAGTATCACTCAGGGCACAGAAAAGTCACATAGTTGAAGGAGCATCTACTTTCCCAAAGAGTTTATAAAGTTAAAAGAGATTAAGAACAAAATTTAAGAAGTACATGAATCATGTTGTGAGTGTATTTTAAAGGCAAGATTTTCAAAGCCGCATTGGAAATTAGGATTATGTTGGTTGTAGCTGGGCTTCTATTTTCCTTATGCAGCCTTGGAGATATCAATTCTGATACAAAATTTAGCATTATAGATTAGTGACAAAGATTATTTGACAAATAGAAACTAGAAGAACAGAAATATTGTTTTATATTGTTTGTTAACTTGATCTGAGCCAATAGCCTACTCTTTGTAAACAGCATGCACTAGACTGGGAATGCATTCCAGTGGGAAAGAAACATTCTGGAGGAATGTAGTTTATAGTGGTATAGTAGTTTATAACAGCAACGGAAACATCAGCAGAGGGTGTTTCCTTGGATTTAATATGCTGCTGCCATTGCTGTATGCTTTTCTCCTTGGATTTCCATTAAGGGCAGTTATGTTGTGCAGCACTGTTTGATGTTTAGTATCACTATAGTTGGAAGCTCAACTATCCAGTCGAGATCTGAGTTTTAAGTACGTAGTGGAAAAGTCACACTAGATAATTAAGTATTATTGTAAAGAGATTTGTTGTTAACATTTCTCATAGACAAATTGCTTTATTGTTTATGTTTGTCTACACTAGACCACATCACCTGAACAATTTTGCTTTATGTCAATCTGAGACCTCCTATGCAAATCAAAGACTGCTGTATCCAAGTTTGTCCATTTCATCTGCAACTTTTGTAAAAACAGTGGACAAAGTCACTGAAAATACTTGGTATTGTATAAGAAACAAAGCTAAAGATCAGAATGATGCCTACAGTAGGCATTTAAAGAATTGTCATGACTACATTTTCCAGATAGTAAAAACCTCACTTTTTTTATTATTTTATTTTAACTGAGTCAGAGGATTATCTCTGGTCAAAACTGCAAGCAGGTTCAGGCATTTATTTCTAAAAGGCATGCATATGTTAGTTTCAATTGCTGACTTAAGAGAGAACTGCAAACCAAGATAGCAGCCACCACTGCTTTGAAAGATCTCTTCCCTTGAAGCATATGTATTTGTGCTTCAGAACTCTTTATCACAGGGTCTAGAATCATTGTTCTTTGGGAATGGAGTAAATAAAAGCTTGTCAGACAGGGAGACTCCCAGCTGGATATGTTATTTTAGAACAATTTGTGATGAACTGTTTTCTAGGCAGCCTATGTAAATATATACAGGATATTTCTGACCACTGGGAAATTCAATGATGACCTGTTACCCTCTTTTTAGGTTTTTGTAGTTGAGAATTTGCTCTTTCAAACAGTGTTATAGTGCTCTTTGCATCAGTTGTAGTTTCCATGAAAATAAATAGGAGGCATTACTTGTGGAGTGAACTACATTTTAACTAGATCAGAAAG
The DNA here is from genome assembly GCA_013399175.1 of Odontophorus gujanensis. Classification (NCBI taxonomy): domain Eukaryota; kingdom Metazoa; phylum Chordata; class Aves; order Galliformes; family Odontophoridae; genus Odontophorus; species Odontophorus gujanensis. The sequence goes on from VXAB01001604.1 coordinate 58,554, forward strand.
ATAGGAAAACTTTTAAAATCCTACTACAGATTCTGACAGTTAGTAAATTCCTTTTTTAAAGATACTTCATTATTCTTCTTAGAATACACATCTCTGATATTATTACTGAATTATATAAGCCAATGATAACACTTCCTGTGAAGCTGTGGAAGATTTAGCAGTGCATTCTGAAGAATGACTTTGTTGCCTCACTGTCATTGTGAGCTGTAAAATGTCTGCCTCATTTAGAGACTCATCTGAAATTTTGAATACAGCATTTAAAAGCTGATAGCAATGAAGATGATAAATTTAGAAATGTTAGAACAAACCACATAGCTGATTTTTACTGGCTCTGTGTAAAGTTTCTGTAACATTAGGCAAATCACTCTTGATAACATCTTTTTAAGCTTATATTATCTTTCCTTCTGAAAAATAAACAATTTGAAGTATTGTCCTCTGCCAACAGCAGAGGGCAATTATTCATAAAAGTCTTTGCATTTGAATTGTCTATAAAGTTTGATACAACGCTGGAAGAGTTTAACAGGAAATAGAATTTTTATGACAGTAGTTTATGTTCATTATACAAATGGTATGGTTATTTAAAAGAAGCTGAAGAGAACAAGAAACTGCTTAATATTGTGAAACAAGTGTGTTACATACTGTGTCTTAATGGCTGTCTTTTCTTTCCTATGACAGGTTGATAATGTATGGTTTTGTGAAGGCCATGGAACACATTGGCCAGTTGAAAGGATGGGAATTCCACTTCACTGACTGTTTATTTTTTGGATCACTGATGTCTGCCACAGATCCAGGTAACAGTTATTATTTTCAAAACACAGAAGAGTAAATAAGAAAATAATGTCTGTGTATGCCATAAAAATGTTTGAAGTGTCGATTCTTCTTGATTTTGATTTCTTTAGTAGATAAATATCTGATATTCTGATTATCATAACACAGTGCCTCCAAAGATCTCTAGTGTAAATTGTTTTAGTAACTGGTTTACCTTAGTTAAGTTCACACACCTTATAAATGCAGTTACTGAAGGGTTTGAAATAACTTTTTTTGAAGTGATTGAAATTACATTTTCTTCCAGTCCTCAAGACACCGATCTGTTTATTGCGGGGCCTGGTGCACCCCAGGCTATGGTTGGCCCTTTGGGCTGTCAGGGCACACTGCTGGCTCATAATCAACTTGCTGTCAACCAGAACCTCCAGATCCCTTTCTGTGGGGTTTCTCTCCAGCATCTTATCCTCCAGTCTGTACATACATCTAGGGCTGCCACATTTCAAGTGCAGAATCTGGCAGAATTGCTCTTGCTAAATTTTATAAAGTTGGTGATTGCCCAGATTTATCAAGATCTCTCTACAAGGTCTCTCAACCCCCAAGAGAATCAACAACTCCTTCTAATTTAGTATCATCTGCAGACTAAATATGAATTCAAGTACTGCATCCAGATCATTTATAAAATGTATGATACAACCCAGTTTAAAGATATAGGGAACTAGCTTTGAGATCTCACTGCATTTTATAAGAGATCAGTTTAAAATTTGAATGTGGTGTTTTATGCTAAGTAGTTCTGAAAAGATAGATGCCAACAGGTTGACCTGAGCTTACAGATGCTAGATTTAAAGCCCAAAGTTACAGAAAATAACAACGTGTGAGAGAAATAGATTCAGTGAAATTTGGAATTTTAAAATGAGAAAATCATTTAGATTCAAAGGGAACTCTGGAGCTCTTACTATCCACCTTAATAATTAAAGCAAAGCTAACTGCAAAGTTATTCATAGACTGCAAGTTTTTATTTCATATAATATGTTTATAGTGAGTACTCTGGCACCAAAATAAAGTACTGCTTTTTGCATCTCTGGAAAGACAGTGAAAAAGGATGTGAAAATATGATTTTCTGATATCTTATATACACTGCATAAAAGGACCTAGGCATCCAGGTGGACAACAGATTAACCACAAGCCAGCAGCGTGCCCTTGCAGCCAAGGCCACTGGGATCTTGGGGTGCGTTAAAAAGAATGTGGCCATCAGGTTAAGGGAAGTGATCCTCCTCCTCTGCTCTGCCCTGGTGAGGACCCTCTCCAACAGCTCCACATCTTTCCTGTAGTGGAGACCACAGACCTGGACACAGTACTCTAGATGGGGCCCCTCAAGGGCTGAGTAGAGAGGGACAATCACCTCCCTGTCCCTGCTGGCCACTTCTCTTCTGATGGAGCCCAAGATACTGTTGGCCTTCCAAGCTGCAAGAACACGCTGCTGGCTCACGTTCAGTTTTTCATCCATCAGGACCTTCTCCAGAAGGCTACTTANCATCTTTTTAAGCTTATATTATCTTTCCTTCTGAAAAATAAACAATTTGAAGTATTGTCCTCTGCCAACAGCAGAGGGCAATTATTCATAAAAGTCTTTGCATTTGAATTGTCTATAAAGTTTGATACAACGCTGGAAGAGTTTAACAGGAAATAGAATTTTTATGACAGTAGTTTATGTTCATTATACAAATGGTATGGTTATTTAAAAGAAGCTGAAGAGAACAAGAAACTGCTTAATATTGTGAAACAAGTGTGTTACATACTGTGTCTTAATGGCTGTCTTTTCTTTCCTATGACAGGTTGATAATGTATGGTTTTGTGAAGGCCATGGAACACATTGGCCAGTTGAAAGGATGGGAATTCCACTTCACTGACTGTTTATTTTTTGGATCACTGATGTCTGCCACAGATCCAGGTAACAGTTATTATTTTCAAAACACAGAAGAGTAAATAAGAAAATAATGTCTGTGTATGCCATAAAAATGTTTGAAGTGTCGATTCTTCTTGATTTTGATTTCTTTAGTAGATAAATATCTGATATTCTGATTATCATAACACAGTGCCTCCAAAGATCTCTAGTGTAAATTGTTTTAGTAACTGGTTTACCTTAGTTAAGTTCACACACCTTATAAATGCAGTTACTGAAGGGTTTGAAATAACTTTTTTTGAAGTGATTGAAATTACATTTTCTTCCAGTCCTCAAGACACCGATCTGTTTATTGCGGGGCCTGGTGCACCCCAGGCTATGGTTGGCCCTTTGGGCTGTCAGGGCACACTGCTGGCTCATAATCAACTTGCTGTCAACCAGAACCTCCAGATCCCTTTCTGTGGGGTTTCTCTCCAGCATCTTATCCTCCAGTCTGTACATACATCTAGGGCTGCCACATTTCAAGTGCAGAATCTGGCAGAATTGCTCTTGCTAAATTTTATAAAGTTGGTGATTGCCCAGATTTATCAAGATCTCTCTACAAGGTCTCTCAACCCCCAAGAGAATCAACAACTCCTTCTAATTTAGTATCATCTGCAGACTAAATATGAATTCAAGTACTGCATCCAGATCATTTATAAAATGTATGATACAACCCAGTTTAAAGATATAGGGAACTAGCTTTGAGATCTCACTGCATTTTATAAGAGATCAGTTTAAAATTTGAATGTGGTGTTTTATGCTAAGTAGTTCTGAAAAGATAGATGCCAACAGGTTGACCTGAGCTTACAGATGCTAGATTTAAAGCCCAAAGTTACAGAAAATAACAACGTGTGAGAGAAATAGATTCAGTGAAATTTGGAATTTTAAAATGAGAAAATCATTTAGATTCAAAGGGAACTCTGGAGCTCTTACTATCCACCTTAATAATTAAAGCAAAGCTAACTGCAAAGTTATTCATAGACTGCAAGTTTTTATTTCATATAATATGTTTATAGTGAGTACTCTGGCACCAAAATAAAGTACTGCTTTTTGCATCTCTGGAAAGACAGTGAAAAAGGATGTGAAAATATGATTTTCTGATATCTTATATACACTGCATAAAAGGACCTAGGCATCCAGGTGGACAACAGATTAACCACAAGCCAGCAGCGTGCCCTTGCAGCCAAGGCCACTGGGATCTTGGGGTGCGTTAAAAAGAATGTGGCCATCAGGTTAAGGGAAGTGATCCTCCTCCTCTGCTCTGCCCTGGTGAGGACCCTCTCCAACAGCTCCACATCTTTCCTGTAGTGGAGACCACAGACCTGGACACAGTACTCTAGATGGGGCCCCTCAAGGGCTGAGTAGAGAGGGACAATCACCTCCCTGTCCCTGCTGGCCACTTCTCTTCTGATGGAGCCCAAGATACTGTTGGCCTTCCAAGCTGCAAGAACACGCTGCTGGCTCACGTTCAGTTTTTCATCCATCAGGACCTTCTCCAGAAGGCTACTTACAGACTTCTTCTCCCAGTCTATATACATAGCTGGGATTACACCAACCCAAGTGTAAAGCCTTGCACTTTGCTATGTTGAACCTCATTAGGTTCACACGGGCCCTCCTTTGAGATTGTTGAGGTCCGTCTGGATGGCCTTCCTTCCTTCTAATGTGTCAGCCACATGACTCAGCTTGGTGTCATTGGAAAACTTGCTGAGGGAGCCCTCGAGCACATCTGGAATACTGTGTCCAGTTGAGGGTTCCTCAGTTCAATGCAGACTAGGAACTACTGAAGAAAGTCCAGCAGAGGGCTACAAAGATGGCAGGAGACTGAAGCCTCTCCCATATGAGGCAAGGCTGAGAGACCTGAGACTGTTCCCTACACCTGGTGTAGTGAACCTGCTTTGGCGGGGGGTTGGACACAATGATCTCTTGAGGTCCCTTCCAACCCCTGTGATTCTATGCTTCTATGTTCAGCCTGAAGAAGAGTGAGAGGGAATCTTATCGATGTTTACAAATATCCAAAGAGCAAGAGACAAGTGGATGGGGACAGACTTTTTTCAGTTGTGTGCAGCAGCGGGACAAGGGGCAATTAGTACAAACTGGAACACGTTAAATTCCATATGAATATGAGGATAAAATTATTTACTATGAACAAGTACATATTTCATTTTCATTATTACATTTACCACTGAAACGGGCTGCCTAGAGAGGTTGTGGAGTCTCCTTCCCTGGAGATATTCAAAATGCACCTGATAATTTCCTGTCCCACCTACTCTAGGAAAGCTGCTTTAGCAGATTCACTACAGTTCTGTGACACAGAGAATACCATGTAAAAGAGATGAAGCAAAAAGAATAGGTACACTGGATTTTTGCAAAATTTCTACTTCAGTATTTCAAGAAATAAAAGGCATTTTATGATGCACATGGCATGATGTGTTAGCATTAACTACTCCTGACAAGCTTCTCTAGGAAATGTATGAAAAATCTTTCAAATTCTTGGTTAATAACAGAAGCAACAAAGAGCAACACTGTTCTACAAATTTGTTCATTCATTAAATACAACCTCAATATTTAACAAAAGTCTTTGACAGCTTGTAATTTATCATTCCAATGGCTTAAAAATATGGTGTAAAACAGTTTATTTGTTGTTGTAAGACTGCTGTAAAAGCTGCATCAAATCATTATTCTCAAATTAAATGAAACATTGAATACGTTGCTACTTAAGAAATCCCCCAACTACTTTAATAATATTCAGTCCATGATTGGAGCCCATGCTTATAGCCAGAGAAGAACACAGAAACTAAAAGCACAAATTAAACATAAGAAAAATAATTGCATCTTGAATAAAAGGTTGCTTAAAGCATCTGAGTACATTTCTTGATTGTACTATGAATAGAGTTGTGTAGTTGGCTTAGTTTCTTTTCTCATTTTCCATTTCAGCACTATTTAGATCCACAAATGAAAATGTTGATTTATAAGGAGATATGTATATAAGACAAACACAGTGATTTTGATTATAATAGTGTTAAATCTAGAATAGTCATGAGGAGAAAAAAAAAAAAAAGGAGAGAGAGAGAAACTTGGACTGTAAGTAACAAGGACTACTTTTCCCAGCTAATAACTCCATTTATGAAAACATTTAGTTGGACAAACTATTCACTCTTTCAGCTATTAATGCTATTTTTAATTATTCTCCCATTTTTACAGAGTGTCTGTGCATGTGTCCAAGAGTTGTTTGAATGTTCAGTCTTACTCTTTCTGAATCTATTTACAATATTCTAAGCTGTTACATGTTTAAGTAACCTTATCAGTGAACTTCCAACATACAATATCTTAGAGAATTTTAATGTGTGTAAATGGAAGACACTGTAGAAATTATTTCATTGTGCTGTAGGATTTGATAGTGAATTTTAATCTCAAGCCATACAAAGAACTCATTGAAGTTCCAGGACCAATTAAAATATGGGGACTGATGGGTGGTAGACCATATAAAAAATATCAGCCTAATGATTTTATGTGTGATATCTGGCTTTAATGAAGAGAAATTTCTGGTAAAATGTTGGTGTTATGAAAGCAGGATAGAATAATGAATTACAGTCCTAGAGTGAAACAAGAAATTCCTGTCGGATATACTACCTGATTTTTAATTTAATTTTTCACTGGCAGGATTATAAACTCATTTCAAAAACATTTTTGATTTCCCATGGTTGTGAAAATCAATTAAGTATCAAAGTGGTCAAAAACAGATCTGTTGACTTGAGAGAAGGTTTTTTTTTGATTGAATTCCTTATTTGTGATAGCAAAAATGATGGTAGGTGTTTACATGTTAAAAGAAGAATTTTACTACCAGGACAGTAAACAAATGTATGTCAGTTAGAAGATCCTGAAATTGTCAGGGAGAAGGAAATAAAGACATGACATTCTGTATGTGAGTATGTGAAGATGTATAGATACTTCTGCACAAAATTAGTAGATAAAATAATTCTCCAATATTCTAGAGGTCCCTCACATAGAAAACTTGCACTTGATCAAAAATTAAGAAATGAAATTATGACTGGATACACTTTGGATTCTGGTTTCCAGTAAATAAAGTTGAATTTTCACAAACTAATACCATATTACATCAAATGTTCAACTGAAAAGAAAACCAAAGAGAAAACTGCTCTGAGTATTTCAGTTTAAGAATCTTCATTCCTTAATGTTTTTACTTATGTTTCTGCATTTTGCAGTATAGACTGTTATCCCTAAATGTCTATCATACTTATGGAAGTCCCAAAAAATTCAGCTTTCTAGAAAAAAATAAAGTAGAAAAAAGATGAGACAAAGCAAGGTTGCTTCCGAGTGAATCCACTGTAAAGATAATATCTCCCTTCAATATCCTTTCATTTTCAGCAGAAAAAAAACTGCAGGTGAGAGATTTAATTTTTTTGAGAAACAGGATCTTAAAAGTGCACCAATTCTCCCTTCATTAGTCTTTAAAATAGCTAACCAATACGTGTAGCTATTCTTATACGTGTAGCTTCATTCTTATCAACAAGCATCATTTGTCACGTATTTTGGGAAATCATGCCTTCTAGTTATTTAATCTGCTTAAAACAGCACAAATGCTGTTATTGCAGTGTTTTCACTGTTGAAAGGGTTTCCCTTGTCTTAGCACTGAGTTTGGTTTCTAATATAACCTAACTCTGGAGCATGAAAGGTTTTTTGTTGAGATTCCTTCAGAAAGGATGAAGCAGTTGTTTATCCCTGCATTCTGGTACATGGTGTCTTTCACCAAGTGCAGCAAAAAGGCTGTGGAAAGGTGCTGATGTGGGGTGGAGAGTCCCAGCTCTAGGTCTCAGTGAAATTAAACTGCCTTGTGTGGATAAAGTTATTCTGCCGTCAGTTGTCCTCTATGGTCAAAAGGCAGATACAGAGTGAGTCCCAAAACCAGGCTGATTCAGGGTAGCAGTAGTTGTGATAGAATAATGTAAATAACAGAACAGAACAAGAGTGACACATGAACAAAAAAAGTGACTTCTGCCTTTGCCACCAAAAAATAACTGGAGAGTACAACATAGACGACAGTCTTTTTGACAGTCTTTGTTGTTGTTGTTAACATATTCTGCACAGTGACCTTCCAATCCAGAGACATTTCATGTATCATTAGCACTTCTTTTTTGATATTTCAAGTATAGAAAAGAGATCTGCCTTCACAAGATTTGCTGAAGCACAATTATTTCTGAGCTACATGAACTCCCTTACCTTTGGTCATACTGATAATCATAAGGCACTTTTCTATTTGAAGTTACTATGGTTACAGCTGAACCTAACATGCCAGTTGCAATTTTGTTGTCATTGATAAAATTAGGTATTTATTGCAAATTGTGGATCTTGTTTCACACAAAATCAGAGGATTTTACACTAAAAATAAAAGCTTATAAATACAGCACAGTGATACATTTTTGCATGGATACATTGCCTGTTTATAAACATTCGTTTTAATTTAATGTATTCTAATACTTTCTTCTTGTTCATCCCAGAACTAATCCATATGTAGTCTGACAGATTAGTTGGGAAAGGAGCCTGTAATTAAAATTTAATTTTTGAAAAAAACTTGATGGGAAACATAAGAGACTCCTCTCACTTTCTTTACAGTTGATAGGCTATCAGTTATGAAATATATTAACTTTTCTAATCAGATTATGAAGGTAATACAATACCAGTGCTTTATGTAATGACTGTGTTGGTTTTGTAGGAGGTAAGAGGAAGGGGAGGAACGCATAGAAATCTAATTGGTTTAACCTGCTATACTCAAATACCAACAGTATGCTAGACTTCAAGCACTGTTTTATTTTCCTTCTATCATTTTTGGAGGAGCTATTAATGTAAGCCCAAAGCAATTAACTAATGAGCAATAGCTGGAAGTGGCAAAGTGTTTTAGAGAATAGGTCGGTTGTTATGCCAATGGCACCAAAGAATGGGAGACTAAATTGGATCTACATTTAGCACATTTAGGCAGCAAAGCCTAATCAAGCAAAAATCTGAATATAGATATTCAGAGAATCACAGAAAATCCTGAATTTTTTTTCATCTAGAGATTATGCAGTGTTAGGTAGGTCTAGGAAGCGATTTTTATTACCTGTTTACAGGTTAGAAGACGGCAAAATAAAATAACTAAGGTGTTCCTTAACATCTATAGGACACAGATACCAAATGTGAAACAAGTATCTAAATAACCTTACAGATGTGAGTCTAAATGATTTACCAACTGAGCTTAAATTTGGCACAATCAATTTTTTCCTAATGCAAGGTAAAGTTAAAAATCAAATATAACATATCACTACAGTAGAGTAGAAAGAAACTTGATTATTATAAAATTGATTATATCCTGAAGGAATGTTAAAATGGGTTGTAAGTTGCAAGTATCAGTTGTCCTAGTCTGGATGAGCAGGCTTTATTTCTTGAACTGCCAGAGGAATACAAAAATAAGAAATACATTGTTTTGTCTCCGTACAGTGACAGTCCTTGCTATTTTCAATGAGCTGCATGTGGATACAGATTTGTACACACTTCTGTTTGGAGAGAGTGTCCTAAACGATGCTGTAGCTATTGTGCTGACATAGTAAGTACAGCCACTTCAATTCTTTGCTTGATGAGGTAATTACAAGCTTTAATTGATATAATTCTCCACAAGCTGATACAGTTTGTGTGAGTACAGATATATAGCATTTGAAGTTTTCATTATAGAAATTTCATTCTGGAGTTTGTCTTCATTTATTAAAAACCAGAATTCCAATATCTTTCAAGGCAATTGTTTATCCAAAATGCAATCCTGTTCATTCTCATTTTAGAAAGTAGTATATTCTGAAAAATATGTAAATTTAACTGACTGTGATTTCTTTACTACCTTACAAGATACCTTGAATAGTGCTGAATAGACACATAGGGCGTACAGCAACCTGTGCAATCTATTAATTATTTTCCAGGATTAAAATCAAAGAATCACAAAATCACAGAATTGTAGGGGTTGGAAGGGACCTCTTGAGATCATCGAGTCCAACCCCCTGCCAAGCAGCCCCCTAGACCAGGTTGCACAGGTAGAGGTCCACACTGTAACTCAATTTATCTCCTTCTGCCTATTAAGTCTGGCAGAGTTTTAGATGGTAATATTATCTTAAATTTATATATAGCCTTTTTGTTCTCAGGAATCCTCAAGTAACACAAATGATGGGCAAAAGTCATTTGTTGTCCTAAAATAACAAATGCTAAATACATGGTTTAGAGTATCTCAAGTTTGCTCTACATGTATTACATCCTTCAAGAGATTTCCTAGAAATACAGATAATTCTCTCAGATAATTTTAAAGTAGCACAAATGTTAAAAATCAAATTCAGTTTTCTGGAATGCTTGAAGATGCTTCATAGTAAGTCTCAATTTGTTATCCCCTTTTTTTTTCTAACACAGCTTTTTGAACTAGGATTTATCCTATCCTCAAGAAGAACAGACTCACAGAGATTACTCTTGACAAAAAAAGCCTTACTTTTTGTCCAAAACACCATAGGGAATCTTATAGTAGTTGATTTAAAAAAGATTAAATATAAAAATTAGCATTTCTATTTATCATTCTCCATCTTCAACTATCAGCCTAGTTACACTTACTTACACTAAACTTGCACCAATTTTAGAGCAAGAATAATATTTTCAAACACCGCCAAATATCTGAGCACATCTGTCACATTCAGTCAGTGCGAATGGAGTGCATCATGTAGCAAAGCATCTAGTTGGACAGACAGTAAAATTCACTAAAAGAAAACTAAGCAAATAGAAACCTTAGTAGAGAGAACAGATAGAGAAGTACCCTTTAAAGCTGTTGTCAAAATTAGAAAGAAGCATGTATGTGACCAAAACTCTCGAGATTTTTTTCTGTATTTAATTTGGTTTTGTATAATAGAGAATTAGGCAAGTATAGCTCATTAAGACTCTTCGTCTCTTAGTGCAAGGTGCACAGGCTGTGGAAAAGTTAGCTACAGAATCTCTTAAATGTGTCTTATTTTCAGTCACTGTGATGTCAAAGCGCATGGACCTGTTCAGCAGTGAAACTCAACTGCAAAACAAATCTAGGAAGAAAATACTGTCAGACAGTACATGATTCATGGCTTTCTAACCGCTGCTCTTTCACGTACTCAGATCTTGGTTAGGACTCTCTGCCTGTAAACTGATATTAAAATCAGCAAGAAGGATGTCTGCTGCAAATGCTGCTTATCTTCTGATGTCTTTGCTGTACATGAAATATTAGAAACATTTTTTTTACTAAAGAGTATTGCCTGTACATCCAGTGTAATGCTTTGACTTCTCTAATAGATTTAGTAATTTGCAGAAACTGAAGAGAATACATGTCATCAGTTCCACACTTCATTAATTTCTGGCTTAAATAATCAGCTTCTGCACAAATGCTATGTTTCTGCAACCTAAAATGAACTTCCTTTCTGTAGCTTTTTAATTAAAGCTGCACTATTAATAATGTCAGCTTCAATGCGTTGATACCATTGTAAACCAAGCTGAGTTTAAATGAAGAATATTATTTTTCTGTCACTATAAAAGAACAGTTTGTTTTTTTCTCTGTGGCACATTCCACTTTCCAGGATAGTGCAAACACATTGTATTCATAATTACAGTGATAGGGGACTATTAAAAAAGGTGTGGAGCAATGTTTACAAATATGGAAAAGCAATAACAAGTCACTTTGTATACAGTGTAATAGTAAGCAGAAGACTGAATAAGAGTACACAGTGTGTCCCATCGACTCACAGAATAACCAAGTTAATGTCTGCAAGAATGACTTGTTACAAGAAAGGGAGGAGAAGAAGGAATTCCCTTAGAGTAGGGCTATCTGCCAGCAAGGCTTTATATTGATACTTCTCTTTTCCTCCAGCTTCTCCCTCCAGCCTCTATTTTTCCTGTGCTGTATATCATTAAAGATAAAAACAACAGCAATGGGACCAGTTCCCCTATGTTTCACATTTCCAACACGGAAAATGAGTAATTTGAAATTCTTTTTTCATACAAAGGATTTCAAAGTATTTAAGAGAAGCAAGAACAAATAAGCATACTCAACTAGGTGACTAAACATGCCTGCTCTTATGCAGAAAAATGCATATGAACAATTATACCATGAATATTTACTGTGCACTTTGTTTTCCAGAAAATGGACTTCAGTACCTGTGCCAGCTTTCTCTATTTACAGCATAAGCTTTATCTGTTGAAGTAGTATATGTATGCTAAAATTAAAACAGACAAACAAGACATACATGAGAAGATATTTGAGCTTCTCTTGAATGTGTTAAAACATGCTAAAGATAGTTTTTGTGATTAGAGAGTGTTTCATGGTTTGGAATCTAATTTTAAACAACAGAATATGGCAAACTTTGATGAAAGCTATAGGACACAACATTAAGGCAATATATTTCATGGATTTCAGACATTCAGAGGAATGCTTATCATTGCTGAGGAATGCTAATAGTACTTTACAGACAGATCCAATTAGCTTTTTGTGTGCTTGGGCACTTAATAGCTGTGGAATGCATTCTAAAAATCGTAACTTCAGTTGGAGTTGTGTGATGAAGACTGTTGAATCTTCTTGAAAATTTGTAATTTAATTGTATCTGTCAGTAGATCTTGAAGATTAACCTTGTATTTCATTTTCATTCCTTTTTATTTTTCTCTCTCTTTACATCACCTGTTGAATTAGTTTTGAGCACATGTGCTGTGGCTTTGGACTTCCTTATAGTTCTTGTATATTTGTGTAAGAACCTGCTGAATAAGATGTTGTTGAAATAGCACTAAATAGCTTGAGATGTAGCAGCAGTGTAGCTGAACAGGTCATTAGAATTGAGATAATATATTTAGCATAACTATTTAATCTTTCTCACACTGAGCAGTCACTGAATGCAGGATTTGGAGGCAGTAATGAATATTGATACATTCCCTACTAACAAATTTTCTAGGAGAACATTGCACAATAAATGTTTCCAGTGTAATCAGTGTCAGAAATGTTTCTATCAACATTACACAAAAGACATGCCTCCATTTCTCCACTGGCTCTTGTACTATTTATTGCTCAGTGGACCTGGTGGGTTTCTCTCCTTTCCTAGAAGCAATAGTATGGAAGTCACAAGGTATTTTAGCTTTCAAAACAAAAGATCAGCATACAACTTTGTGTTTCTCTGGAAGTGTTCAAGGGCAGGTGCGATGGGGATTTGGGAAATGTGAACTAGTGAAATGTATTTCAGCATGTGGCAGGGGAGTTGGAACCAGATGATCTTTCAGGTTCCTTCCAACACAAACTATTGTACTGTCTGTGATTCTTGATTCTAAGACAGTGTGACATGTAACAAGAAATTAATTTATTAATTCATGTCCCCCTGTTAAATGCAACTAAGTACAGTTTGTTACATGGATGAAGTGGAAATCTTGAACATGGAGAGAAGCCAGAGAACATGAATTCTGGCTGACACATGAAGAACTCCTTTGTCAGAATGCTAATTTCCCTAGAAAGGTTGGAAGTGGGTGGATATTCAGAGATGGAGAAGACAGTTATACTGCGAACATAGTTTTCATGTAAAGTTCAGATTGCCATTTTAAAGTACCTTAAATGGTACATAAAGGAAGAAATGTTTTTGTGACAGCAGGGCTAGTTATTGAGGGGAAAGGTGAGGACAGATTTATATAGGTGATGATCAGCTCTATGGTGCCCAGAAAGTAAGATCCTTGTAAGAGAAATTTCGCAGCTCCTCTTAAGTATTTCCAGGGTGGACATGTATCCACATTTTTCATAGCATAGCTCATCTCTGTTTAAAAAATACTTTCATTCTAGTGCAGTATTATCATATGCAAATTAAAGTTACGCTCAAACCATTTTTTTTGTCTGTAGTTCCCATGGAAACTTGTATGGGGCTTTCTAAAATAACACAGCAGTGGTAACTGAAACAAATTTATTGAGAAAGTGTCCATTTCCAAGGAAAATAACTTTGAGGCCAGTGTTCAACTCAGTTTATGCTAGCTCCTTCTAAATTTCTCAAACAATGATCCCTACAATTGCCTTAGGAACTTAAGAGAATTCCTTCTGTCACACTGGTGATTCTTACTGCTTGATACAGTCACGTTACAACTAATTTTAGTTCAGCTCAGATCTCTTCAGAATAGAAGAAACTCCTATTCAAATGGATCTCAAATAGAACCTCCAAATCTTTCTGACTTTAGTAACCTTTTTGTTTACCAGTATTTAAACTTCTTCTGTGGTTAAAATTATGTTGTAAGATTGTTCAACATGAAGCTAGTTTACAAAGGAGGAAAATGTAATCAGAAACTGAAGCAATAGAAGTTTGGCAAACACCAGATATAGGTACAAATATTCATCTTATGATTCATTTAACTTTTTCACTGTGACACAACAATCTCTTATTTGCTAATGCTACATTCCTACTCTTCATCAGCATGCTTTATTTCTAATTTTGATTCTGTGTTTATGATACATTAAAATCAGCAGTCCTATACAGGACATGATAAGATGCTGTAACAATGCTGCTGAATAATGAAATTGGGAACTGGGATTTGCAGAAAATAATATTGGTTTTGAAAGGTATGATGTGTGTCTTCATGATGCATATGTCTCACAAGATATGAGGCTGCCTTTACAAATATTTTAAGCTTTCTTCTTTTGTCATGGAATGTCTGTGATTCGAATTCTTTGGTTTTCAATTTCTAGAGCATTATTCTGGACAGACTTTGCCATGCTTTGATCCCCAGACACACTGAATAATAAATTTAACAGAGGAAAGATAGCTGAATATTCTCATCTCATACTTTTCTATTATACTGCACTGCAGCTGGCCATTGAACATCATGGGATTCCATATACACTATCTCAAAATTTCTTGTATCATACACAGTCATTTAAGTCTTTCTCATACTTCATTTCAATTTCCAAATATCTGCACCAAAATGGGAGTTCAGTCAGTCTAAGAATATGGTGATGTCTGTCAGCCTGTATCCCATATTTTCTGCTGGGATTTATTAGGAACTGTTATCAAGTAGCAAAAAATATTGCTTCAGTATTGAGTCAAAGAAAGTAAAAAATAATGATTGTTTCCCTATTGCTCTTATTTTTTTAACCATTTTAACCATTTGTCCACAAAACTCCTTAGTGTCCATTGCCATATAATCTCAGCTAATCAAATGAAAAAAAAATAAAAATCACCTCATTTAAGTTCTATTTCTAATGTATGTAAGTGCAGCAATGTTACTCACACAATCTAAGTAAATTAGCAAGTAATTAATAGTATTAAAAAAACCTCCTATTCATAAGTGGGCACTTATCCACACACAATTGATAGCTTTAATATACACATAAAATTGTTTAATCTATTTCATTCTTTTTCAAAAGTGTATATGCCTCATTCATTGCCAACCACTGTACAAAGACACATTTCTGTCCATGGAAGTAAAGATGGAAATAGAAGTGGCCATGCCATCAGGCAGAGGAGAAACAGATAAAAGGATTAATACATTTCCTACTTTAAGAAAATAAGTAGCATATATACTTCTAAGGGTGGGAAGAGATGGTGAAACAGGGATGAAGGAAAAAGTTTCTGAATTTGTGAAGGCAAAACACAGACATTGCAAAAATATGGCTAGAAAAAAGAAGCAAGGATGAGAAAAGGCAAGGTATGATAAGAATTTTAGATGTGATATGTTTCACTAATACAGCTCATAATGTTAACACATAAACCTGTAGACTATAATCTCTTAAGAGGGAAGAAAGCTTGCTCACTTAAGGAGGCAGAGGAAAACTTCGTTTTACATACAATCTTTTTTTGTTGTTTTTTCTTTTGATGCAGTTTTGTAGAATTCTTTTGTTAGGAATGTCTGCTTTAGGAATCCTTAAGTAGTACTTGAAAAAGTGCTCATGAAGTGGAAGGAAACTGCAAAAAGCATTGGAATTAGGTCTGCCAGTTCTAAAGAACAGGGCACCCTCATCATGTAATCTGAAATCAGAAAAGGAGTGAGATGCTACCAGATACAGAGGGATTTGTCCCCAAACTCTCTTTGAGCTGTTGTTACATAAATAAATTCGGCAGAACCAGAGTTTTTGTGAGCTCAGTTCTAGCAGTGGCAGGCTTAGACAGTTGATTGATGTGTAACCTGACCTAGAACTTGGAGAGCAAAGAGAAACCAGCCCTGCTTTGCAACAGGCAAAGAGTTGCTCCACTGTGCTGATTTGCATGACCCTGAATCCTTGACAAATATTTGGGGAAAGTCTGTGAGCTAAATTTCTGGAAGAATGACCAAGTGCATAATTCCAGATAAATTCCTGTTTGTGATTACTCCCACAAAGATTCCTAGGAAGGAATAACTGTTATTCTGCAGAAGGGAATGAAACAGAATTTGCTGAAAACTTGTAAAAGAGCAAAATGCTGGATGGAAGCTCCGCAAAAAATTCCACTACTGGATCCCCTTGGACAAGATGAATTTGGCTACTCTTCACAGTGCTATTAGAAAGCTTACACAGCAAGCAGCCGTTCAGCCAGACAAATAACAGAGTAACTGATAAATTAAAATAGCAAGAAGTTAATTGTTCAACAAGTTAGTGAGTGATTTTTAAAGGTGAATGAAGAATCTTTTCAATTTATTATTTCTATAATAATGAAATTATGGTTACCCATCTGCTCTTTTTACCTTTGAGGGAGGGTTTAGTTCCCTGCTTATTTTGTTGATGATAATTAGAATTTCACGTCACTGACCATCTGGAACAGGAGATGCAAGCTCTGGGAAGCTGACCAAGCTTGCTATTAGCAGGAACTTTAAAAGAGCTGATTTCCTAGAATAGAGGAAATCCTCTGTAACAGAGTGGTGCCTTTGCTTAATAAAACTTCCTTTCTTTTTCGTCTATGAACCTTACTTTACAGAACAGTTCTGTGCTTAAATTGGCAAAATGAGTATGGAATTTCTGTAAATTCAGTATGAAAATGTAAATTTTGGACAGAATGTTGTTAGGAGATAAGCTTCATCACTCTATTTCTTTTGCTTTCTAATATTTCAAATCCTTATTTCCAATACTAGTTCTGTAGTAAAATTCTGCTTAGCTTCTCATTATTACGTATAAGGGTCTCTTTAGCTATAGGTTATCTAATTGGCTGTATTTGTTTGTGCAGTTTATTTGAATAGGCAGCCTTCAGTTGTGGTCTGGTAAACTAGAGTAGATTTCAGTAAGTACTGTTATGGAGATTTCCCTCAGGGATGTATGAAAATATAACTTAGCTCAAATCAGCTGGGAATGTCTGTACTTGTCATACCCAATCAAATCAGACTAGCTGCAGGTATTTCTGTCCATTTATACACAAACAAACTGATAACATTTTAAAATATGAACTGCAAGCTCAGAATTAAGAACTCTGCTTGCAGTGTTTGTGAATCACATCTAAGAGGCAATTATTTAGCTACATTTTCCGTACAAATGACCGAATTGACATCAAAGCTTCTTCATTTCAAACATTTCTATTGGGAGCTCTTCAGAACTGAAGTACACCCTGGTACGTGTCAGCTTATTTTCTGAGTTCTTCCAGATGTTTTTGCTTATCCAAATAACCTTTCTCTAGTGAATAAAACAGATTTTTTGAGAGGAAGATAATTACATACAGAGTCTAATTCCACTTACAGAGGCAACTCCCTCAACTCCCTCAGAGTTTAAAATGAATGTATTGATGCTATTTCTCTTGAACTGTTCCAAAAGAAAACTCATCTAGATGAGATACTGTCTGTAAGAATCTGCCTGGTACTTGTGGTAGATCAACATGTTTTCAAGTCTTTTTAGGAGGGCAGACAGAAGAGGAATATGTGTTGGAAAGGTAAGGGAAGGTTTCCCTTTTTATTTACTTGGTACTAACCAATAACTCTTCACTGTTGAAAATCCTTCCAGAAATACAGAATCGAAGTGTGGCTATTTCAAAAACACAGTTTTGTTGCACAGTATGAAACCTGTTGTCACCATTCTTGGAGACTGGACTGCTGAGGACTAGCGATCTCCCCACGCTAGGGCCACTGCCATCACAGACACCAATATGGTTATCTAGAAAATGGCAAAATGGCATTTAATAAGGCACGGCAGCTCTTTATATACATACATCTATCATCGTCTACGCCCCTAAGCATGCATAACTAATCAATCTCAGAGCAGGGGAGGTCCTGTCCCGTAACATCCCGCTGTCCCAGCCACGCCTACTACTACAGAAACCTCATGAAAATTCTTTCATCCCTCCTAGACGAGGTTATGATCATGTGAAAAAAATAAAGGAGCAACCTGCTCACACTGTGTTAGAATGTACTGTCTATTTCCTGATCCCCTTTGCATGAACTCTCCACAAGCTATGTACTAGTTCCATTTGAATTTTATCACTCTAACCTGCTGTAAATCCTATTTTTCATTTGACTAGCAGCAGCATCAGGTAAACTGTTTCCAGTTGCAAGCCTTGATCTTTTAAGACTCAAATCCATAAGCTGCTGAGTCTGTTAGAGTGAAATGACATCACTCCACATGAAATTCTTTTGCATCTGTACATATGTACATACAGATTTTTGTTTGCATAAGGAATCATCCATAAAGTACAACAAAATGGCACAAATGTTATCAAGTACTCTGTAGTTATTTAATGCACAAAATATGTTTTCATATTTTACGGAAGACAAGTTGAGACACACCTTCTCTAAATATTTTAATCAAATGTAATTTTTAGGGTTTATTTTTCATACACAGAAAACCTTCCTTCCTCCACACCTAAGGCGTTACTTCAATGTGCATGGTTTGACATTTGAATTAGAAACTTTAATGTTTTCAGAATATACTTTTGTCACTTGAGCAAAGAGAATAATTAATGGCACCAGCGTGCACCTGCCTTCCCTGAGTGCAAGGCACAGCAGGAGCAGGACTATATACCTCCAGCAAGTACATTTCATAGCTACTTTAACAGTGAGACTCAGCAAACTTCTATTCTTAGAATTTATTCCAATGGAGTTCCACTCTTTCATTTCCAAATGATTATTTTGGTCTCAGCTCCTTCACTTACATTTTCAACAGGCAAAGGCCACTGTCCCTCTTTACCATTCCCCTGAATTGTATGACCTACTCCACCACTACTGCTGCAGTCACCTGTCATTTTGCCTCTAATATTACACTGATAGAAATTATTTCTAAAATGTCACCCAGTGCTGTTATCTGTTAATCCAATCTCCTTCATTTCCTAAAGACAATAGATAACCCCAGATTATTTCTGGTAATCTCTTTGTTCTCTACCTCATTTCTTTGTGAAAAACAGAGGAGAGAAGGCAAGAGAGTGATGCTGCTGTTCAGTTCTGAAGGCTGGTGTAACAGCAGGTGGCAGAATTTGGGAGCAGCAATTACAGAAGCACAAGCCTAATGCAAATGAGATCTTAGAAGGTTATTAGCTGATGACATTTGTCAGATCTCTGCTGAGATTTGTCAGCTAACATTTCAGAAATCTTAAAAATTTAGTAGATTTAGACATATTTTCTTAAGGGTGAAAGACAGAGGAGTAACAGATGAGTAAATTCCTCTTTCGTCTCCTGAGGAGAGAAAAGTCTTAACTCAGGCAAGGATTTTGTCAAAGATGGACAAAAAAAATGTAGTTGCTCTATATTGGTTTTGCAAAATGAGTAGATTTCTGCTTCAGTAATTAACAAAAAGTTATCCTGAAAAGTGTGAATGCAACAAGGAAATGTAGTCTAAAGTGCTGAACTGACGAAGTCACGAACCAGGAAAAACCAATGCCCAATTAAAATAAGGGCATTACTTGACATGCTGCAGGTATGAACTCAGCTGAAAGATGTCTGATTGTCTGAACGATGTCTGACATATTTCAGACAATTGGAGCAGCAGTGTTGACGGTGTCCCTGAGAGAATCCAGCTTTACTAAGCTCAATGGCTTCTGCTGTGTTTAGGAAAATGGGAGTTTGAAACTGCTACAAAGAGTATTAAAGGAAAAAAAAATACTGTCTTACCAATTTCCTCTTACTTTGTTTGGTACTTTGATGTTCCCTAATTGCTAATTACAATGATCTACACATTTTGAATGCAATATCCATATGCATAAATTATTTATAGTCATAATGAAATTTCAATAGCTAGTGATATGATCAGAGGATGATCTAAGAGCTGGAGCACCTCTCTGATGAAGACAGACTGAGGGAGTTGGGCTTGTTTAGGTTGGAGAAGAAAAGGCCCCAAGAAGACCTCACTGCAGTCTTCTGGTACTTGAAGGGAGCTTGCAAGCTGGAGGGGGACTGACAGTCTGATAGCGACGGGACATGGAAGAAAGGCTTTAATAAAAAGCGGGGAGATCTCGGTTAGATGTTAGGAAGAAATTTTTCACTCAGAGGGTGGTGAAGCCCTGGCACTGCTGCCCAGATTGCTGTGGGTGCCCCATCCCTGGAGGCATTCACGGTCAGGCTAGATGGGGCCCTGAGCAGCCTGAGCTGCTGGCTGACAACCCTGCCCATGGCACGGGGGTTGAAACTGTGTGATTTTTAAGGCCTTCTCCAGCCTAAGTCATTCTATTATTCTATTATGATTCTCCAACATTAGAATTTGGATTTGAAAAAAGAAATTTTAAATATGACTAAAACTTCGACCAAAACCACTTTCCAACAATTTATTGATTAAACTGACACGCACTGTTTGTTTTTTACTTATTTCTCCACTATAAAACTTCACAGAATTAAAATCACAACACACAGTATTTTCATTTTGTATTTCCATTCATTGCATACTTATACTCAATTTAAAAAAATTAATTTATTCTTCCTTTCTATATTGTTCTACTAATGTGTAGCAATTATAGCCAGAAACAATAGCAAGAGAAATGAGAATAAGAGCATACATAGCAAACTACTCCTCTCTGCCTTAAACAAACTGAAAAATGGTTATGGGTAAATTGACATATTCATGAAGAAAATACTTCTGTCTCCTGAAACACTTTTATAGTGTCATATTTTTATTACAACATTTTGTTCCTACATAATAATGGAAAATATATGTTAGGACCGTGTTATGATTCTTGGTTTCAGCACTTTGTTCTACTTTTTAGAGTTGGCATGACTAATCCCATAGCTAGGAAAATGACCCTATTGTGCATTTTTACAGTGCAGTGAATGCATACATTTGTGAGGAAAGACTCCTTCATTGTAGCAATTCTGATGGTGATGAAGCTAGTGAGAATTAGTTTCATTTTATTAATAGCTATATTTAAGACTCAAGGAACTGCCAGTCTAGAAAATAATCTATTTCAAAACTAAGTGGTAGCAATTAGTGTGTTGCAATAAATGTTTAGCCATAAATCAATGGAATTTTTACAAATCAAAGAGCAAAATTTGTTTGGTTGTGTATCATTTCTGTACGATTTATCAGCAGTGCATCAGAGTGCATCAAAGCCACAGATAATAAGCAGGTATTTTAACTTTAAACAAAGGGAGACCTTCCTTAACTTTTCAAATCTTGCAGTTAAGAAACAGTTCATGATCAGATGCATGTCCAAAAACTGTAGCATATGTATTTGTGCATATTGCATGAATGTGGATAGCCAGCTACAATTCGGAATGGGTTCACCCAAGATGGTCTTTTGCAATTCCAGGCAAGGAGAAAGGGAGAAAGACTGATTCAAAGCCACTTTCCAACCAATCTGCATCCAGTCCTGCTCCTATACTCAGTCAGGCTAGACAGTTGTCTTTAAATTCTCCTCTTGTTCATGTTTTGCGCAATTAATTCCTGCTCTGGGATTTTCAGTCAGCATGTGTTAGAAATAAAAGTCCATACTTTTTTTTTCCTACTTTGTATAAGTTGAGAGTTATTCTTCTGCCACATTCTCAGTTCTCTCCTTAAACTTTTTTTTCTCTAAGGTGACTTAAATGGATTACTGACCAACACAGTTCAGTTTTCCAGTGCCTGACTATCATTACTTGTGTTGGGAACTTCTGGATTAGACCTTCCCTGTAGTGCACCATCTCATGATAATAAGTTAATATACTGTGTCTAGCATTAAATGTGATCTTAAGAAAGCTCAGGATACAGAGCAGTAAGACAATAAATATATAAGATTATGATTTGAAAATTTCTAACATGACTTAGATTTTTCTTTCTCTTTATAAATCACAAATACCAAAAAGGTTAGCACAGTATCAGAAAGGTAAGCAAAGAGAGCTTCAGGTCTAACTTGCTCCTCCTACAGAAATATTGCCATCATTCTTTGTATGAGGCTCACCAGCTTTTGTAGCAAGTGAAGTGCATTTCCCTAAGGTAAATTTCATTCTGTTCATTTGCTATATTTGGATCAGAAGCAAAGCCCTACAATTCAAAATATCCCTAAATCCCTGTCCTCATATATCGAGAAGACAAAACATGTAACTTATTTTGTTTCTGACATTATTATTGCCAACATCAAAGCATGCAATTCACATCTGGATTTATTTTAGACTTTCTCATGATAACAGCTGCATTTCTTGTCTTCACTTGGACATTTTTTAAAATGAAAATTGCCATGGCAACAACTGCAACCATTTATTATACAGCAACAGAAGTGGAACTAATATCTGTGAGAGAAGCTCTGCTATCAAGATAGTATTTCATTCAGACAACACCAGAGTCATTTTTCCCTAGTCTTTCCTTTTTTATTTTTTATTTTTTAAGAAAAATATAGAAAATATTTTCAATAATGAAATGTAGGTGGGATTGAACAGCTCAGGCGATTATAAAGATTTTCTTCTTTAGATTACTGGCTCATCTCAAATCCAGATTAGCAAGAGCCCAAAATTATCATCTGTTTGGTTAGGCTTTGAAAAAAATTGATAGGGTACCTAAATTTGAAAATCTCATTCCCGTAACAGCTACAATCTCAGCTGCAGCACAGAGACAACAAACAGTACATATGAAGGGTATGTATTCCCTGAGAGAAAATGGATTTTATCCATCCTTGAAACACATAAATATCTGACGCAAAGGAAAATTTCATAGACAGTTTGAAATACTGACACAAAATAGTTCAAAATCAGCTACACTTCAAGATTTTCATTCATATCAGTTTCAACCTACTGGGTTACCTGTGGTAATGGACTATGCACTCCCCTGCTGAAAAATGGCTGGAGAGTATTGCACCAACCTCAAGCTACATGTTGTACCAAGTCAGAATTTAAGTATGGTCACCCAGTGTATGGTCCAGGTACTTTAGGAATCACAGAGCCTATTTTCTTTGCATGGTTCCAACATAAGAAGGTTGGTTTTTTTTACAATAAAATTAGGGATGTTCTGGCACAGGTTGCTCAGAGAGCTGTTGGGTACTTTGTCCCTGGAGACCTTCAAGGGCAGGCTGCATGAGGGTCTGAGCTGCTGATTGAGCTGTAGATACTCCTGTTCATTGAACAGGAGTTGGACTAGATGGCTTTAAAGGTTCCTTCCAACTGAAACTATTTTTTGATTCTATTGCTACAAAGAACAGACTATCCAGACTCTCAAGCAGTTATGAGCATTCTCCAACAGCAGACTTAGCTCTGTCTAGGATGCAGTACTTTCATCAAGAAGTGTATCTTACAAACCTCTTAACAGACAAGGAATACCCATACTTCACTGTCCACTTAAAAAATTCTAGATTTTCTTTAACAAAGACAATCATTTAATTTGGATTTATTCTAGTGCTTCTGTGTCACAGACAATTTATTTCAGGGAGGTAACATAAAGGAAAAATTGAGGAAACAAATAGAATAACTTCTATTGTAACTAAAATAAATTTGCCAAAGAAAATCTACCTCTAAAGAGTGGGGTACTTTCCTGTTTTACTTATACAGAGGAGAGAAATAGTGAAAGAACAGGCAACTTGTTTTTCCCAAGCTGAGAAGCACTGAGTTCTTAAAACACTGTGTTTCCTCTGGGATCCCTGAGCTGCACATCTCCTGTGAACCTGGAGTGCTGTCTGTGAGAAAAAGTTGGACTCATCACTCCAGAACACACCAATATGAGGAGCTTCATAAGCAGAAGCTAAAGAAGAGAAAAACACTGAATACTGAGTAAGAACATACTGCATATGTTCTTTCACTGATCAACTAGCAATCTGAAATTGCCTCTTGTCTCACCCTGGAGTTATCTCAATAGTTTTCATACAAAATAGGAGGTTAATTAAGACCATCCATCTATCCATCAGTCACCTCCCCTGTTTCTTATGGACACACTGGTAAGCATCTTGTTAGCTCTGATGTTTAATTATTTGCACTCCAGGTGTACAGAATAAATTAAGTCCCATAGTACCACCTTTTACAATTTTTGTACCAATAAAAATAGCATGTGGATAGAATTAAGCCTCCAAGAGCACTATGAATTCTTAGCCCTATGCTCATAGGACCTTCACAATTACACTTGAATTCAATTTTTGTCATTCAACAAACATATTGTTTTCACTGAATATCCTTATTTTGTGAACACATCACCCTGGACTAATATAAGAACTGTCACATAAATGAAAGGTTGTGTAAACATTTCTGATACGTTTGGAAGCTTGGACCTAGGGACATGAAATCTGTGAATAGACAACTATCCTAAGTCAGGCATCAGGAGTAGAGAGACAAAGAATAGTTTAAACTCGTGGATCAGTAAAAGTGTTAACTCAGAGCATATCTAATTCCCTTAATGGCACCATATATCCCTTTGAATTTTAGGTTCTCTATTTATATTCTACCATTTTGAAACATTTCTTGGGGATTGTTTCACTTACTGGATGCCTGAAGTTGCTTTTACAAGTATGAAGTGTTATACTTGCTAGATAGATTCTTATCAGTCATGTCTGGTTGCTCAAGAAGCATGGTGCAGAAGAATTGTTTCAAATACCATGTAGGACTGTATTTCTGTTACTCCTCTAGAGACCATTTAGAAGATATTTCTTTCTTGTTAAATCATAGAATTGCTGGTTTGATAAATCACTGGTTTGTAACCTCTACAGTCATCTTTTCTATGCAGAAATACTGCACTATTTTTACAGGTCCATTCTTCTAACTTGAAAATTCTGTTTTGTGAAAGTATAAGCGTTTAGAGGGGATCAAGGGGGAAGAAAAATCCAGTCCTTAGCTTACGTGTTTCTTGGAGGCTGACTGTTTGTTTCTACTTTCTTCCCATTACATGCATCTTTGCAGTAGCCACTCGAGGCTCCATAAATGGGAGGATACACTTCAAGCCACTTTAAATATACAGACCATTTCAATTTATGCAGTGCTTGAAAAGAATGGAAGTTAAGCTCTGGGGTGGATTATAGTTGTGGCATCCAAATGAGAAAGGATCACATTTGCACACACAGCAGTCTCTAAATTATGTGCCTTTTGATATGATATACTCAAAAGTAAAGACAGTCAGGCAGTGGTAATAGTATAACGCAGAATGCAGTATATCACATCACGAATGAACCACTATCAGCCATCTGTTCAATGCTGATGTGCTTCATTCCTCTAAAAGATACGGGAGAGGTTTTTTAGAACAGAGTTGTCACTGGAAAATATGTAGATGTATGAAAATTAGACATTTAAAAGCAATAGCAATCATTTAAGTACAAAAAATTCCTGTACAAAGCCTCAGATAAATGCTAAGATATCTTACTATTAAAGTCAAGGAATTGTAAGTCCAGGTTGCAGTTCATCAGGATTTTTTCCTATCAAAGATAAAAATAAGGTAGCATTTACCTCAGACAAGGTAATGAAAATGTTAAGACATTTGTATATATATATAGAACATACAGTTCCTAGGAATTGTAAGATTTTTGCTTTCATGTGGTCAAATAAATCAAAAGGAAGAAAGACATAAAACAGTTTATTTACTATGTATTTATAATCACTGATTCCTAATCGTTCTATTAGCAATCTTCTGCTGTTTATGCACACTTTTCCCCTGAAGCTTGAATACATTCTTTTTTTAATAGCATATTGTCTTTTTCTAAAATGTATCAAATATATCTTGCATCACTTCAGTTTCTTACCATAACCACTTTGCTGTTCTGTTAGTTGCAACAGATTAACACCTCTTTATTTGACCTTGCCACCCAAGCTCAAGGCATGTCAGACCTTGAAAGGCACAGAAGATAGCATACAAGATTTAACTTCATATACAGATTTTTCCTCAAAAAACTGTCACGACTTCCTGAAAAAAATTTTGCTCTAATCAAAACACATTCAAAACTTTTCAAGTAAAATACTATTCAGCAAGAAAAACATCTTAAGAATGCACAAGATATTCCTTGAGAAATAAGATGTAAATGGCAACATGACTACGCTCCTTATAAAGCCTTACATACCTTTTAAAGCCTAATGACACATTCTTTGTCATACCAACATGTCATCTTAAAACAATCCTGACAGGTCATGGAGGAAAGAAGCAGAATGATCAACATGGAACAAATGGCACAAAGTGTAAAGCCTTCTTTCGGTCTCAAGCAAAACCTACAATCATAACTTGCAGTTTATTGTATAAAACCATATTGCCTGTACTTCCTTTTCTAAAGCTGCGAAAGCTCTTAGCTCTGTCCATTAGTATTTGATCAAGGAAGCACAGAAGAACTAGGAAGAAAAGGAGATCAGTGAGATAGGTTACTACAACAGAAAATACAAGCTAATCCTTACAAGAATCAGTGAGTAAGCTGTTATTCTTAACTCCACCCATTGCACAGAAAAGGAGAGGTGGAAGATACAAAACATACATATAGATGGATAATAGGGACTGGAGGAGATGTTTGTGATATATGTCTATTGAGCATTCATTCAGCACCTTGAAAAAATATGTCTCCATTCCTTAACTGTATCTAATTGTGGGTTGTAGATAAATTGCATCTTTATCATCAGTTCTGTTCAGTTATCAATCTCTGATGACAGTTTTCTATTGTATTTATTTTTAGGATTTGTCTAATCCACCTTTGATATAAATTTATGTAAATACCTCACTTTTGACTTAACCTATTTCAACAATAAGAAAACTTCTAACATTTTTTTTTTAAGTTTCAAATTTAGTATCAAGGTTTTACACACTGCTTGTTAATGAACTGAGATCACCCCCTTTCAGAACAGGCGCGCATAGCAGACTAGCAGAAATAAGCCATGCCAGCATGTTTCTGGAGTTGCTTTCTGAGGAAGAAGCAGAAAAGTAGACTTAAACTTGTTAAACTTTGAAATTTTGCATTTAGGTTAAAATGATTGACTCAGTAGGAAGTGATGAAATAAACAGTATTAAATCCTGTTCTATTTAAGTATAGTTTATGTAAGAAAATTATCAGGTAAATCAGCATGCATTTTAGATGCTTAGAAGGGTTAAAAGATAGCGTTAGATTAAAAAAAATCAAAAAAATAAATAATGAAGCTAGTACAGGATAATGTAAAATCAAAAACCGAGGCATGTAGGAAAAAGATACATGTGGAAAACCTGAGTTCTGGAAACATTTAGAGCAAAAACTATGGTTGCCATAACGAGCATATGTTGTGTTGTGGTGGTTAAAATTTCGTGTTTCTGGGGGGCATATTAAGTAGAAAAATCTCCCTGTGAGAATGAGTCACACCATATTTGTTATTGAAATAACTACACCAAGAATAGGATGCGTTTTTCTGAACCTGAAAGCCTTTGGTAATTTGAAGGGTGAACTGGAACCACTTCTGACAAGAAAAGACAAATTTTTGTCTTAAGTTTAGTATACTTAATAAAAAAGTCATTTAATGGCTATAGCTGAAGCTTGACTAGTAAACTTTCACTCCCTGTCAATACTTTCTTCCTTTGGCTTTTTATTTCTGAGAATTCTTTTTGTGACCAGAGCCCGTTAACTTAATAGAACAGTTTTGCTTGATTTTAGGATATGGTCAGATTCACCTCCCTGAATTCATCACTCAAGTAGTGCTTTGTGACACAGAATGTCAATTCCTAATTTATAATTCATTAATCAATATATATTAGCAGCTGCACTCTCTGTACACTTACTAGACTTAAATAACAGAGAATCAAGTTGCTGCTTTACTGTCAAGAAATGCCTTAAGTTTTAGTTCTAGCATTTCTGGTCACACTACCAAATATTTTCAATTCTAAATAACTAAACTGAAGCCCTTACAAAGTATACAAAATGCACTCAGTAAATTACATTAGAGAATCACAGAAATATTTTGAGTTGGAATGGACCTTAAATATTATGTAGTTCCAAGTCCCTTGCCATGTGCAGGGACATATTCCTCCAGATCAGGTTGCCTAAACCCTGTCTAATCTGACCTTGAATGCTTCCAGGGCATCCACAATTCCTCTGGACAGCTCATTCCATCACCTCACCATCATCATCATAAGGAATTTCTTTCCAGTGTCTAATCTAAATCTACCCTCTTCTAGTTAAAAGCCATTACCCTTTGTCCTATCACTACATGCCCCGACGAAGAGCCTTTCTCTATCTTTATTGGAAGCCTCTTTTAAATACTGGGAGACCACTTTAACATAATATATAATAGAATCAGAGAATAATGCCTAGAGCCTTCCCTAGGCTAAACATACGCAGTGTCACAGCTGATAGAATTTCCTTTGATATATATAGTTATCTCACCCAATTAGCACGTGTATATGGCTTAATATAGTCCTTTATTTCCTATGGGGTCTAAAACAACAAATATTCAGTAGACCAGAGATGAAAAATATATCAGAAGTTATTAGAGAGGAAAGAAAATTATAACTGATCCCTGGTCTAAGAGATTCACAGCTGAAAGAGGACTGTCAGTTAGCATTCTGGGTGCAGCACTGTGTGTAGACACATTAATGACGCTTTCCACTATGAATCATTTCATCAGTTTTGTGGTAGTGTATCAGCATAACTAGACATCAGATAGTGATGATCAGTGATTTCTGTTTTAGGGGTTATGTATTCATGACTCATACTTTGTGATGTCCCATCATATGCTGTTAGAAACCTCGTGCTTTTTTTTTTTTTTTTTTTTACAGACTGAGAATGTAAGATCTATTTTCACGTCTTCATATTGTATGGAAATTCCTGAATCAATAAAACTGCTTAGAAAATCCTTCATACAGAACTGCTTTTCTAAACTTTGTCTCTAGTTGGAAAAAATCACACTGCTGGGGCCGTATACTTAATATGCAAGAGCTTGAAAGATATTTTAGGAAATCTAAATTTTTAATGCTTAAAATACCAATCATTATCCAGCAACCCAAGCTACTTTCTGGAATCCAGTGCCAAGCTCAGTATATTATCTTTGACAATATACATGAAAGACCTACAGCACTGAAAGCAATGGAAGCGCAGAGATCTGAAATGTAGCTTAATTAGTGTTCGGGAAGCTTAGGACTACCATGTATAATGTTTTCAGAAGTAAAAAGAGCATACACGTTTAGTATTCCTAACGTTGTGGACAACTGACTAGAGGCAAATGCCAGCTTTGAACCACATAAAAATAAGTGTGCAGTTTCCCCTCTTATGACATCATTTCCCATTCAAAAATACTCTTGAGGGGTGCACTCAGAAGTGGGATGAGGGAGACGACCTTTGACAACTTCAGCAATTTCTTTCTGTGGGACAACATTCACCCTGTCCAGAAGGTTTCCTGTTGTTGAGCCTTTGCTATGCTTTCAGTTCTATTTATGAAGGGTTACGCCAAGAAGGGAACTACTAGGTAGTTTATGACAAGATTGCTGCTGCAGATATTCGGTACCTACTGTGATTTGTATCACCCATTTGAGCCTCAGCCATAAAGTTGCAGTTTTTATCAGGAATATTTGTGAATATATAACTGCTCTGAAGACATCTGGTCAATAAATAATTCAGTTATCTATCTCCCCTGCAGATTTCTCACACACCTACCACCTATTAATGTGTAGTTGGCCTAGAAACAATATTCTTTATGGCACTACTAGTATAAAAATGTTTACTGACTGGTAGCAGACTGTTGATTTCCATTGCGATACCTTGAACATAAAC
This sequence comes from Odontophorus gujanensis, assembly GCA_013399175.1. Classification (NCBI taxonomy): domain Eukaryota; kingdom Metazoa; phylum Chordata; class Aves; order Galliformes; family Odontophoridae; genus Odontophorus; species Odontophorus gujanensis. The sequence continues at coordinate 88,272 of VXAB01001604.1, forward strand.
TGTTTTCCACCCCAGTCTCCATCTGCTTTGCTTTCCCATCTGCTATCAGCTCAAAGATGCCTTGTTTTGTATTTTGAGTCCCTAAAAAAGTCTATATCCACTTATTGATTCCAGTATTATACCATCGTGATTATATTCATGATTGTATTTTCTCTCCTTGCCCCCTTCCCTTTGTTTTCTTTTCAGCTCTATATCCATTTACAGTCCTAAGGAGAATCCTAATGCATTTGATGCTGCTGCTTTCTTTCAGTCAGTGGGAAATTTCCTGGGGATCTTTGCTGGATCATTTGCTATGGGATCCTCTTATGCGGTTGTCACAGCTTTAATATCCTTTATGGCTCATTTTCAGTAAGAAAATCTATATGTGTGGTAACTGAGACTGACCATCTTTACTTTCAGATTGAACCTTTCCATTGTTGTCTCAAGATTTCACAGTCAAATCATAAACTGACAAGTCACTTAATTTGTCAGAATCCACAAAGAACTTACATCAATCTCCAAATGTTGTGCGAATCTGTTTTTAACATTAGGCAAGACCATGGTCTTTAGTGCTAGTAAATGAGAAACTGAGGTTTTTAAGCATTCTGAGGTTAAATTATAAATTTATGACTACACTAACATGCCTATGACTGCACAGACTGCACACTAGTAGCAACCATAGAAAAATAAGCAGAAGTCCCAACTACAAAACAAGACAAAGTCAGTCTACCTAAAATAAAAATAAAAGATATATCTCTCACCTTTCACTTTTTCTTCCATTTTACAGTTTGTCATGTAAAACACTATAAGGTAGGAATAGCAGCTACTTTCATCTTTCTTGCATCAATATAAATGTTAAACAAATGCCAGTCAATGCAGAATCAGACAAAATGAGTTTCTTTCCCATTTTTCTGAGAAAATAAAATGCAACCAATTAGGCACTGGTTCAGAAACTACAGACATACTTCAAATGGCAGACTTGTAGAATTAAGTTATTTATAACCTGAGCTGGAGATTTCTCTTTGAGAATTTAGAAGTGGTGTAGTTTTCTGCTGAGTTCACTTTGTATGGATGAGTATGCTGAGTACTCTTTCTTCCATTTTTTTTTCTTTTCTTTTTTCAGTATGGGGACAATTTTAGCTTATGAAATAGTTGCTTTTTACTTTTCCTTAGTAATATTTCAGCACTTGACAAAATTTACAAAGCTGTGTGAGTTCCCCATGTTGGAGACAGGTCTGTTTTTCCTCCTATCTTGGAGTGCCTTCTTATCAGCAGAAGCTGCTGGTCTCACAGGTAAGTGTTAACATTTTATTGAATAAAAGGAGTTTCATAATATACCTCTAGTGTGGAAAAATGGCATGTTTATTTTGGGCATGACATCTTATATAAAGCTTCTATGAGCCAGTTGCTGTACTGAAGGTTATTTCATCTCCAAGAAGAAATCTGTAGGGACATTGCACAGATCTACCAGAAAAGGTCTTGTTAAATTGGGCTGAACTCCTCAGTCTTCTCTCTTGTCTACCTACAATTTCCCATCACTCTATTAAACTCATTATTAATCCCACTATTAACCATCTGCTATAGGGCCAAAGGTGACAGGAAATGCGAGGAAAAAAATATAGTGTGCTGTGTGACATATACTATTGGGGATGGTGTGCTTCCCTTCATGCACCATGTCCTGTTACCTACTCCTGGTTTCCCCACTATAGACACTAAATATCTTTATAGAACACCTTTTACAAAAGGACTAAGTTATGCTGCATCCCTGTGAAAGGTGAAAAGACAGATCTGATTGCTTTTTTTTTTTTCCAAGTAGACTAAGAGAGAGCATGCAATTGTAGTCAATTTCATATCCAGGGACTGCTTCTAGCAATGTAAAGAGTCCACAGAAATTAAGGCACATAGTTTATCTAGATAAACTATTGTGTAGTGTGATTTGAAATAACAAACTTCATATTAGCTTGATCATTTTAATGTTCTTGGTGCTGTCACCTCTAAAATCAAGTGCTCTAATTAATGCCATGGAAAGCCAGGGGAAGAAAACCGCTTAATGAAGCGCTAATGCAGCCCATGCTGTTTTGTTTGCAAAACTGTTCAAAGCTTTTCTGAAGTCAGGAGTTATATTTCCATTGAGTTCTGTGGAACCAGCATGCTATTTCTTAAATCTTAGCCATGCTATTAACTTATTTTCCAATTAGTATTACACCTGTATCTTCCAACATCTTTACCTTATTAAATATAAAATGTTGTGCCCTGCTTCCTGCCAAAAACTTCAGACCAATGAATAGAGAGAAGGACACATGAACTGAATGAAAGTATTGTACTCTTATCATGTGGAGAAAATCAGATTCCACCTTGATTAAAAGTCCAATTTGTTTCTTTATGTGTAATGACTCTTTAAAATGTGATACAATTATAAAAATTGCCAGAGAAGGATGATAATCACTTGCTTTCAACTGAAGGAAAGTTGATTTAAAATACAGTCCAAGCTGAGAAGAAAAATGTTATATTTCATCAAGGAAAAAATGCATACCTACTAAACTATACATTAAATCCAGAAAATGGATTTGTAAGAGAAGTACTATCACCTTTTGTAGCCTTAGGTGCTACATCAAAGGTTGGATTTGTTGGGCATAGGAAAAAAACAGCACATCCAGAAAGAAAAAAACAACACAAATGTCGTATGTCTTTTGCATGTTGCAAATGTGATAACAGTGTAGTAGTGTAGTCTCTCCTGGTAGCCAATGTGAAGACTGTTTTACTACTCCTCTGTTTAATAAAATACACCAAAAAAAAAAAGAGCAACAGGACAATTAAAATTGGTTTCCAAGGCTAATGTTGTTTAAATGTACACATGTAATGACATGTGAGAAAGCAAAGTTTAATCTTGAGAGTTTTATCAATTAGATTTTGTCTTTCAGTTTCTGTGAAAGGCTTTTATCAGAAGCTGTTAAGGTGGAAAAACCTCATGCAGCCTTTCCTGTAGCTTCAATAAGCCCAGAGCAATGTTTTCTAAGTACATGAACTTATTAATAATTTCAATATATTTTATTTGTCTAGTTTAAACAGCTTTGATGTTCCTTTAACATTTCCTCAGTCTCATCTGAAATACCTCTAACCCTGTCCCTTCCATAGTATGATTTTAAACATACAGTTCAGCAAGAGAATTACTGTATTGCCTAATAAATGTTCAACAGACTGAGTTTCTGTCAGGGGTACAGATTCCAGTGAAATCAGGCTCTGATTTCTCATACCCATGCTAATGGAATCTGTGTAAAATGCAGTTTTTGCACATAGTATCCCAAATGGTGGTATGTAATGCACAAAGTACCTGTTGGAGGAGGCACATGGAGTCTAGGAGGAAGCCAGTTGACCAGCTGACCTCCAGAATGCACTCATCTTCTAATGCATACTTCATTATTTCTTTTCCAGTTTACTTGCATTACCCGTTTTCTAACTCTATATATGCGTGATCTGGTTTTATTTTCAAGTGTGTTTGCCCTCAAAAGTAATCATTAGAATTAAGAGGTGTCATAACCATGCAATGGCTGTGGTGGACTACTTCATTTATTGAATTGAATTCCTAGTTAAAAATCTTTGACTTCAGCAAACTTGCTTCAAATATTAACAAAATCCATGGTACATCACTTACGCCTATATTCTTCATTTTCCCTGGATGTTGTGTTTCTTCTACTCAGTCTTTCTGAGTGAACTTCAAAGGCTTAGCACTAGATATCAGTATTTACCTGAAACTATTAAGTAATGTAATCTAAAAATAATTTTATTCTTATAATGCTTTCCACACTGCCTCATCAATCACCAAGCATCTTTTGAAGTCGTATACTGAAGTGTGTCATAACGCATAAATAAAAGACTATGCTGTGTTTTGTGTAGGTGTACTGTAGGTAAAGCAGAGCATTAAGCTTGTAGAATTTTTTTTTTTAATAAAATGAATATAGCAGTATAGGTTACCATTGTATTAAAAATATATATCCTGTACCTCAAAATATCCCATTGTATATAACAAGCAATATCTGGTTCTGATTTAACTCTAAAGCTGATGCAATCAAATTAGCAAAACAAAATGCAAACCTGATATGGCTACACAATTACTATTGTACATATAACTACAAATTAAAAATTAATGGAATAGTTATTAATCTTATAGCTGTATTGGCAAGCTGTAACACATTTAGGGTAAATTGATTCTTAGGCAGTGGAGCATAAGAAGTTCACACATTTTCTGATTTGCCCTGAATTGTATTTCATTCCTAACAGCTGAGTGAAGTCATAATAAGGGAGTCCTACACATGTATTCATTTACTGTATACTTTTAAGTCACATATAATTTAGTAGTGTAAAAGCATCAGAATTACAGCCAACTGCTCTACTTTCCTAGTGCAAAGTGATGCCAAAGCAACACACATCTAGTCCAAAAAAGAAACTCTAAATATGCTGGACCAGTGGGCAGTTTTGGGCTATCTTTGTATTTAGGACATAGCAAGAAGAAATGCACCAATTCCCAGTTCCATTATCAGTGCTGACAAATTGCATTAATCCCTGTGGCTCTTCACTGCTCTCATCTGTTTGCTGTAATTTATCTAAGATCCATCCTCTACCTCATTGCTTTATTGAACTGTTGGGACCAGTTCCTCACGTTTTATCTCCATCAGAAGGGATCATCACATATCTTTCTCCCTGCAGTTCTGAGCAGTGTGAACACAATGCAATTTAGTACCTAGTTGTCTTTAACTCGCCAGCCTCACATTATTCCATAAAAGGAGGTTATTTGGGGCTTTAAATTTTCAGATTTGTGATTTTCTTTCCTTACTATTCATAAATAATGTGTCATGAGTTGCACAAGTAAGTAGATAGACTCTCCCAGTAACAAGGTAGAGGGAGTAGCATGGGCCAAAATGAAAGAGACTTCATCTTTCTTAAGCTGCAGTTCTGCCACTCCTAGAAGGAAAAGGTGGAATCAGAGTCTAATTAGAGAAGCAGGCTCTACATGCATAAGAAGATGGCACTTGCACTGTTACACAGACACAGATAACAGCTGAGCAGATTTGCCACTTATTACTGACACTACTTGTCTACAGGACTTCAGAGATAGCCCTAGATGATATATGTGATAGACAAGAGATGTCAGGAACTAGTCCTCTACTTGAGAGGATGCCATAGAAATACTTCCCTGAAAAAAACGCTAGATCCAATACTCTGTGCAGTTTCAGTTATCCCACTTACCCTTGTAACAGCCTCACCTGCCTAGATGTGCATATACTTAAGGCTGTGCTTGGGTCCAGCCAACATGGGAGCTGCTGTAGGTACAGCCTTTTAAGACAGTAAGAAAAGAGGAGAAAGAAGAGGAGAAAGGTGTTTCTTTTTACTGAACAGTACAAAAAGTTCTTGTGTGGCATTAGGCTGAGAGTGGCAATCTGTTGCCTAAGATCAGAACAGTATCACTAAGCTGAGGGTAATTATCCATATTAATTTGAGGTGTTACCAATAGTATATATTGTAAGGATAAACAGAATACAAACTCCTAGCACATCTAGATTAAAACCTGGCATGTGTCACCACAGGAGTTCCAACCTAAACTGAATTCAGTAATGCTTTTAAAGTTACAGAAGTACAGCACAGAAGCTCTGTTTCTATTCGAAGTAGACAGGGGCAGTATCACAGCTTATTCCACAAATGAGGTCGTACAAGATTCCCTCAGCTCTGTCTTTTGTTATTTTCTGACACCTCAAGTCACTTCAACATAAAATCAATTTAAGACAATTCCAGAGATGAAAGCTCTGTGAACAAAGCAGGAACTCTGGTTCTGCATTGGTACTGGTCCAATGAAAGAAGCCTTAAACCTTTGCTTCAGGATTAAGCAAATCATTAGCCACACTCTGTACCCTCGCTGAAAACAAACTGAATAGGGATATTATCACTGCTGGGTTTATAGTCTTATTACTGCAACAATTTGATGCAGAAGACAGTGTTTCATTTCCTGTCACTCACAGATTCAGACTGCACTGGAATATGCCCTCTGGGCTGTGTGGAGATTTCCTGACATAAACACAACTTCACATTGTTTTCTTTATATATGTTCTCTTATTATCTGGTGCTCTGTGTTGTCTTTTCCTACATTTCTCTGCCTCTGCTGCACGATTGGTTCCTCACACATTGTACTGTGGCATGTGCATGTTGGGAATCATTATAGTGCCATCCCAGAAGCTCTGGGGTGCTTCAAAGTTGTGATAAAAACCTGGCAATTTAGCTGCAGGTCATTCCACAAGTTCTACATTTTATCCAGTCATTCACTCCTTTGCTTTCCCAGAAGGGAGGGAATAGGGTTTTTTGTTTGTTTTCTAAATTCTTACTTTTACCATTAAATGACCTGACAGCTAGAGACACAATGACAGATTTTTTCCTCCAAATTAGAAATTTATGAAGTTTAAATTTTGTCCAGTCACTTCCAGACTTGCATTAAAAAACACACTCCAGGCATGCAGCCCCTCTCTGACAAAATACGGGGATTTATTCTCCACTATAGCACCAATTACTGAAAAATGACGTTATATTTCCTTTGTCTACTTGTGAAATAATACATAATGAACATTTATTCTCTTTTGCTCATAATATAAATTATTTTAAGATTAGCATTTATTTTTATGCATGTTAATGTTTGGCCTTCCTATACCATTCCTGAATATTACTAGTTTTTGTCTTAATAGGGATTTCAGCTACAAGTGTTCAGCAAAATCAATGTAAGATCTCAAATTACATTAACAGCTAAGCTGTTTCCACATAGAAAAGGAACAAAAAATCAAGCACAATGGTATGCTTTTATGCTTAATGAAACTTCTTCAAAGAGATTAAGCTGCAGCTGAAACTTCAGTAGTGCCTATCAACTGTATTGTGAGGTTCCTCATTTTTTCATATTAAGTGAAAATTGTAGGTAACATTATCTATAGAGACAAGCAGCTGTAATACACTCAACAGCTCATTTCCCGTTTCATCTCTAAACTGCTCTGGTTAACCTGTTCTGCAAGTGTAGTATTAAAATTGTCTCTAATCCCTGTCTTCTCCTCTTTACAATTGAAATATTGTACAAACACGGAAATTGAGCCAGACCCCAGCACCCTGAAATTACAGCACTGACTACTAGACTGGTAGTAGGGACCATCCCACTTTTTCTGCCTCCCTGCACCTAATAAATTCTTCCTGTTTACAATTCCAGAATTATCACATTTGTTGTCCTCTATTTCCCTGTGAAAAAAGCCTGCAAAAATTAGACAACTCAGTTTATGCTCCATATTACATTTTGCGATCCAGCTAACCTTAGAAATAAGCTTTTGTAGTCTTACAAAGAAGGAAATCCAGATTTCATTCATTTTGTTCCCTCTAACTAATAAGACCCCTGTTTGCCTCTTGGGGTACTGTTCTCCTTTATCCTTTGTAGCTACATTAGCATGTAATTGATCATTACTCTTAAGTAATCCTTTCTAAGAAAATGGATTTTTTTGCAAGCTTTTTAACGAAGCATTCATTGTGAAAGGCAAGGCAAGCTGGCACATATTATGCTTCCACTTGTAGCGCCTGAAACATTCCACTGCATTGCCAGTTTTCTAGTTTCTACACTTGCATAATTATATGGTTCAGATCATTTATTCCTATTGTAAATCAGATTTAGGGTATTTTATTCCTTATGCCATTCTCTCAGTTCTCCCGCTGCCAATAATTAACCGTTTCTTAGCAGTCAAAAACACTGTATAATCATCACTGAATTTAATAATCAATTTTAAAAATGCTGTGCTTGGCACAGCAATGACTCATGTAGAAGAAAATGAATCACAAACTCTTATCTCTGTTCCTATTACTGATCCCAGAGCTAGTGGTACTTACAAACATTACTGATCAGGTATGATTTTTTTATTATTTTTTTTTTTTTACTGAAATTTCATTATTTGAGCATCCCATTGCATATGAGAATACCTTGAGAATATACAGACTCCCCAGATTTTGTCTGTGCAATAGTTCAGTAAGTGAAGGAAAAAAGAAAAAAGAAAAAATGTCTTATTGAAGAACAAAATTATACCTCAATAAGAACAGCGAAATTCCTGGAACATATTTAGACTGTTACAGTCACATCACTACCAGCAATATTTACCTCAAAGAAAGGCCTTAGTACAGTTAGAATAAATACATATCAAAACAGGCATAAGAAAATAAGCACTATAAACAAAGACAGTAGCAAAAGCTTGCTATTATTTCTCTTGGCTATAGAGACTGTGTAAAGTAGAAAAAAAACAGGTAAGTTTACAATATAAAGAGAACCCAGAAGCAAAGAAAATGTTCACACTGCTACATGAGAAGAAAAAAATGCTTTCACATTTTCTTCCCTGGGTGCCAAGTACCTATTACCATTTTGTACTTCCACACTACTTCTTTCATCAAGTGATATTAATGTCTGGCCTCTGTACTTCCCTGCAACAAGAGAAACTTGCAACTAAAAACAGTTGGATTCAATTGGACAGTACTTCCATGGTTAGCAATCCAAAAAGAGTGAGGAACTTGAGAAGGGTGTGATGAGGCAATAATGACTAACTGGTATCTGTTGATGTGCTCTCATCCCACACACATACTCCCCAGGTGAACTAGACAGCATTGTCCTTCCTCCTGTTTTCTTAGCTCTGCTTTGATTTAGAGGAAAAGGATATCTCACCTACCCCAGAGTCCCTAAAACTAGAACACTTAGAGGTTTGAATAAATCTTTAAGAAATGACTGAGGCAACGGCACTTTCACCTGACACTTATTCAAAACATTACCATCCTTCTGCTGTGGCTATGTTAAGCTTGGCTTACTTCCATTAATCCTATTTCAAATGACATTACTTTAGTACAGCAAAACTGATGTAAAGTCCACAACACTGTAGGTTCTGCCCTTCTAAGTGCCTTCTTGCTGGTCTTAGTAAGTTCAGGAGCCAAAATGCTGGAGTAGATGAAGGAAGCCTTAGCCAGTTTCAAGAGAAATAGCACAGAACTGAATTATTTTCATAATTTTAATTCATATTGTTTGTTCACAGTAGAACTTGTTTATATGATTCAGTTCATGCAAATTTAATTCTATGAATGTCTACAAAATCACCATGCAATCACACTGCGTACAAACCTGGACTGGTATACTTTTGTTTGCTTTATTGCTTCAGTGAGTTTTCCAGGATTCACCAGTGCTGTTTCAGTACATGTCAGAGTCCTATGAGCCAAAAGTTACCTAACAATTCACTGAACAGCCCACAAGGAAGAACTTTAATGCCAATTAGGACACATTGTAGATCTTAGATGGGAGGCAGCACATAGAAGCACAAGATCCAAAACACCGTGGAATGGATGGCAGAACGCTGCCTGTATCAGAGCCCTGGAGGTCATAGGCCTGCTATGATCATCCTGCAAGCTGGCTCTGTACAGAATCCGTGTACATTGCAGAGGTGTGTGTCAAGAAACCAAGCAGGACTTACATGCTCTATGTGCTTGTAAATGTGGGTGGAGGTTTTCATGGAAGTGGTGATTGGAATGAACATGAACAAGCCCTGAGCTGTGCAAGTAATCACAAATGTAGGCATGCCCCAAGTTTAAGAAAAATACATCGTTTTCTTCTGTGTGCATTAACTGATCACTGGTAGGCATTTATTTTTGAATTTCTACTACTTTCTGTGTAGCTTTTCTGTACTTTGTTTCCAGAACTGAAAGAAAATTGAGGTTACAGTCATATCAGTTACTCTAATAAATACTGCATTGCAGTGATGTATAACTAAGTGGCTCTAGTGAGTTAGGAGCAGGTCCAGTGCTGGGGAGGAAGCATTCAAAAATCATAGCATTTCTGTTCCTGCCCTGCCAAAATGTTGATGTTGCCTGAAGTCCTACATCTTGCAATTATGTTAATCTTGCCTAATTGTGAGATTATGACCAGATATTGTAACATTCAAACAGGTTATCACATTTGCTGGGTAAATTCACAGCAGTGGCAATGCTGTAAACACAATGACCATATTGAAGACTCAAGATCCCTATGATTTTTAGCAAAGAAAAAATCTAGTTTGAAATACTCTCTTATAAAGCATATCTTACTCTTTTGTTACAAAACTCCTTTTAACAATCTAGTTACCTTTTTTATGCAGTCTTCTGAAAAATCTTAGAAAGGAAATAGAAGCTGCTAACTGTCTTTTCTTTGCACTTCAGGTATTGTTGCTGTTCTTTTCTGTGGAGTCACACAAGCCCATTATACCTACAACAATCTCTCATCAGATTCCAAAATGAGAACCAAACAGGTAGGATATGGAAATACCAGACTTTGTGTCTTCAGTGTATACAAGAAATTGACAAAATGTGAAACATAGCTGGATGGAATTCTGTTAACGCAACTGAAAAGGCCTATGTCTTCAAGAGTGGGGAAAGAGGAGATTTTTCCAAGGAAACAGTAACAGTTCTATTACTTTTCGTTTGTTTGGCCAGAATCTATTCTTCCCGAGATACCTGAAATATCACTCAAGAAGATAAAGTATAAGGAGATAATAGTCTAGATCAGTTTCCATAGAGAAAGGCTGCTAAGTTAAGAAAATCCAAGAACTCTGCTAAGTAAGAGAAAAGGTCTGGGAGGTTGGATCTATGTGGATTTTTGGAAGAGGACTGTGAGAACTGCAGTCCAGCCCACTGCCTTTAGTGATAATGTCACAATTGCTACCTTGATAAAAATCTGATAGAATTAGAAAAATAATTCCCATTTAGTCATTTAGAGTTTAGAGATGAGAAGCTACATGGTCTGTTTTTGTTTGGACAATTGAGCAGTACAATTGCTGAAAAACATGGGGCTGTTGTCTGTATCTTAATGATAGCACTGCAACATTGAAAATCTGTTCCGGCACAAAGAGTAACGTCAGACTACGTTGTTGCTTACCTAGCTCCTGTGACAAGTTATTTAATGTTTCTTTCTTCACTTTAAATGTTGATTCATATGTCCCAAGAACCTCAGGTTATAGAAAATCTATCTCTTGGAGTAAAATGGAAAATGTGGTCCAATGCTACAGTTGTCATGATGTAACCCAGTAACTTTTTCAGAAATTCCTCTGTTTTAAGCATTAGAAATTGCATATGGAAACTTTTACCTCTCCTTGCACATCTCAAAAATCAATTTAATCAAAAATCCAATTTTCAATCAAAAATAGTTTGATAGAAAAGCTACCAGACACGGTATTAGTTCAGACTTTAAATCAGGAAGTTTTTGGTTGGTACTTCCAGAATGAAACATTAGCTAGTGAACAGGATAGGTCTTCTGAATTGCATTTCTTCATGCAAGGGGAGGTTGAGAGGCTGCTGCTTTGAAAAAATGTTCATGCAGAGAAGGGGACTTTTTTCTGGTAAATAAAAAAAATAGCATTTATATTTCATCTACTATAGAATTGCTTTTACTTTGAAGAAGTACTGAATTCCATATACCATTACTACTCTTGCATATAATTGTTAAACTTAGAATACAAAGGCTGTTTCAGAGGTCAATCTGCATGATCTAGTGATCTATATCCAGAGAGAGACTAGTCTTTGAAATTTTAATTATGTATGAATCTTTTCAACAACAGAAATAACTAGTATTTAGTTTAAATGGCTACTGGCTTTGTTTTCATGCTTTTATTTCCAGTCATTCAGCAGTTGCAAACAGAATAGTGAAAACAGACTGAATCTATGCTTGGACACACAGAAGAACTCCATGTTCCATTATGGAACTGAATTTTATGAACTTCTATTCTGCTTTTCTGTTCCCCCCATAAGCTCTAAATCTTCAGCCTTTCTTACAATATTACAGTAGAAAAATCCAAAAGAATTTTTGAAATTTATTTTCTAATACATAGATTACCCTTTCACATACAGTTGTTTCGGTGAGATCTGTACTGCCCCTTTTTTCCATCCCATCCTTCTCCCCCCCCATATCATTCTGAAGAAAATTTACCAAGCCACAGACTCAGCATTATCATAATTAAGTATGACTTTATTGCATTATAAATGGATGTTGTCACTAAAGATGATGGTCTTGCTCCCAAATTAAATCATTTCTTATTGCTATTCACTGCCAAGAGAGAGGACTTTTTAGTTCATCTACGTAATTATTCCAGGTCACTTTGTGTCATATTGTAAAAAATGATAGGTCCTTCAGTATGGATTGGTGAGCTGTAACACACTGTCAAGAAAGTGAGACTGAAGTTAAAACTAATAAAAAAAATTGGAAATCAGATATAAAACTGTAAATCAGACTGTGAAGTTATGTTATTTGTCTAAAGACTAATGCTTTTCCTCTTCTGTCTTGCATAATTTTATCTACAATTTCTACTTGCTGTTAAAATGTCATAGCTCAGTGACAAAGTTCAGAATACACTGACACTGTCTGTGGCCATGTTGCTGAGAACTGTATTTCTCATAATACCTTGTCATTTGCTCTGAAGAGTACATACGAAAGAAAACAGGTATGATTTTCTTCATATACTGATATCAAATTAAAGTCTGTCATTGATTCTTAAAAAAAAATTTAGAACTCTATTAAGAAAGTCTGTTAAAAGATGCCATATTATTATTAGCCTCCCATGTATTCTTTATTACCCAGTCAATCACTGCCTAACATTCAGTAAAAGAGAAATGCTATATTTTAAGGATCTGAAACTTACAGAAGCTGAAAGTAGAAAGTAACGTAGATCTTGTCTTAGGCAATGGATTATTTTAACACTGACATAAGAAAAGAGGAAAAAGATTTAGTGAAAACAGACTTCGGAGAGTTATCATTTAAATCAAATGTCCCAAGTCTCACTAAATACTGATACAAGTTCGCTGTGTGTTCTTACTCTTTTTTTTATTAGCACAAGTGATGTTTTATGGTAGTATTTTTAAGTCATCACCATTGACCTGATGACTGTCACTGTGCATGGAGCATTAAAATTGACACTCTCTTCAATGCCAACAAGATTGGGATAAACAAAGCGCTCAAGTTTGATACATGTAAAGTTTAATTTGTCCAGTATCCCTTCAGTGAAAGAGAAAATGAAACTGCTAGCACCTTATCAAAAGTTATGTGATTCTGTGCAGTTTTTGCAATAATTATTTATAGCTGCTAGTATAACCTCACAAAAAGCTGCAGGTAAATATCTGTTTCTAAGTCTTGCAACCCTGTAGTCTAGATTTTGCACTGTGTTCCTCAGAGGTACAGTTGTGTTGGGCTGATTTGCTCAGGTACAAATAAATCAGTGACTGGGTAGGATGTTGCTAGATAAAGAGAAATTAACTGTTTGCTGAATGTGGGCACATCATAAATCTCTACAGGTCAGCTCTAGGAAGGAATGCATGGACAGCACTGTATTTTCTACAGGAATATAAGATATTCTTCACTATTTTTTGTCTCGGCACTCCAGGATTTCCACTCAAATACCAAGTGTAGATCAGCACAGTTACCTAGCAATGAAGTATTAAGAGAAGCTTCTAACTTTCTCTAACAGCTAGAAATATTATACAACATGCTTAGAAGTTACCTCTTTTCCTAGTCTTTTTTTTTTTAATGTTTTTTACTTTAATTCCAGAGAATAGTCACAATGAAGAGACCAGAAAACAGATCAATACCTCTCTTTGGATAAACATGCAAGGGTCTTTGCTTTCAAACCAAATACCATGCCAGAAAGTTATAAATTCTGGAAAGGGAATTAAGAAACTCATCTCCTATGGAAGCAGAGAAGTAATGGAAGGCACAGCAAATTATGTCCAGACAGCAAGGGATTATGTTGCATACTACCCTATCCTTTCTCCATTTATTCCACCAGTCTAATCCTTGTTTATGTAGTGACCCTTGAAACACCTGTGTCTAACAAGTTCATGAGAGCTGCTTTATGAAATTAAGTGAAAGAGCCTTTCTTACTGCATTACTAGTTAAACAGTTACTTTTTTTTTTTTTTTTTTGCTGTTCCTGATAGCAAACCATTTGGGGAACACCCACCCTTACAGAGAAAAGCTTCTGGCCTGATTGTTCAGCTGCTCTGGGAGTGCAGTATGTATAAGATGTTGTGTTAAGATTTCAGTGTCCCTTCACCCTCAAGGTCTTTACACAAGCTTGGAATAGGGCAAAGGTAAAATTGAGAACTCAGTGCTGTATAACTTCAGAGAAACTTTAATGGAGCACTTAGTGTTACCAGGACTACTTCAGTAAATTAGTTGATGCTGAAGGATTGAAAATTCAGACTGTGATCTTAGTTCTTTGCCCACTGATGGACGTAGTACTGATTTATTCAGATTTTCGTCTCCATGCTATAATGCAGATATGATTATCTCTGATTGTGGAAAGTCATCACCATGTAGAGAAGTAGCTCATATCATTTGAAAATCTCTTGAAAATACGTTTAGTTTTCAAAATTTGATAAGCTCATCTATGAAGTAGCTATACATTTTTCATCAAGTTAGGGATTAATCAGCTATTTTCTTCATCATAAATTGTGCTATATTCCAGGTGGTTGGGTGCAGGAAAATATGCATTTTTTTAATTCACAAAAAAACTAAGTCAAATCACTATAGTCTCTGAACCCTGGTACTGCTACTGAACAGCACTGGTACAGAGTTTAGAGTTAGCTGTTCCACCTTTAATTATAGATTGAAGCAAAGTGGAAGATATCTGAACAAATCCAAACAGCAGAAAGTCAAGTATCACAACAGAGATGTCCAAATCTACTGAAAGAGGCAGGAAGATCTCTAAATTAAAGGAACAGATCCCAGATAGCATCAGACTGTTTAGTGAAATTAATGTTCTAAAGTCGAGGAGGTAGCTAGAGTCAGCTTTAAGCTGATTGTGTCCGAGTGAAACACAATAACTGTGAACTAGTCATTCTACTGCATTTCTTCTGGTCTATGTAAACAAGTTACACAAAAGCAGACCTACACTCACAGTTTAAACAACAAATATACTCTCTCTGGATACACAGTGTAGTTACTGTTCAAGATTCTTGTCAGCTGTCTTTTCCTAAGAAAAGAAACAATGTACTGTAAATTCTGCTCCAGTAGCAGAATAATTTCACCTGAGTTTGTAGCTGCTGTTAGAAGCACACACCAGGACTGTAGCTTCTGTTTCTATCTTCCCTGTGAGAGGATTGGCAGAGTGGAGATGGCCCTGTCCTACTACTGCCACAGGTGAATCAATGTGATGTTGTCAGGGGTCCCACTTCAGTCACCCCGCACTCTGTATCTGGGAGAGGCAGCCCCCTCGAATTGTAGGAAGCAATAATACAAAATGAAATGAGTACTGTGCCCCTTAGCTTAAAGCCTCCACAATCATGCAGGACATGCACGCCCTGTGGTTTTGGTCCTGCTATTTCTGTGAGCCTTTAAGAAATAAAACATTCACAGCTATGAATATTTCAAGTGTACAACCTATATTAATTTATCTCTAGTTAATGCATACTATTTTCTGTTATCAAACATGGGATTGCCTATAGATAATTAGTTTATACTTCTGGGAAGAAAAGGTCACAAAAATGTCAGGATACAGTGGCTCTTACAATTCAGTCTCTTGACTTTTTAAAAGAGACAAGTAAATTTCCAGACTGAGGAAGACCCTACTTAGAACAAAAAGTCTTTGATAATTAACAAAGCAGCAATCACCACAACACAATTCTCATTTTAAAATGAGCAGCCTAACCAGTAGCTGTTGTGATTTGTTGAGGATCACTACTTAGGAAAAAATGACCTTTAATGTACTGAAAGATCATGTGTGTCCACATAAACAATTGGCAAGACTAAAATAAATTTGTTTTGAAACAAGACTACCACCAGTACCAGATTCTAATCTTTCTCTGCTAAGTGTTGTGCATGAGGAGGTATCCCACAATCACACGAAAATTTTGTGCAAGAAAGGTATTTTTTTCTTAGCTTCTAAGTGAAATATAGTACTGGTTGAAATAAGATGACATATTTGATGATTAATACTGTGAGAGTAAACTGGAAATACTGTTTAACAAATGCATGACACTCAGGACTGGTGCACAAACACAAAAATGGAGATCCTAGCCTACAGGAGCCAATAGAATGCAAATTCCTATTTAGCACTGAACAGGTTGTGTGCATAAAGTACATTGTTCCATTTTAGTGGAGACAGTAGAAATCAGGCCTGAGGTACACTGTCCCCTTGTTTCTCATGGCTCCCTTTCTGCAGTTGAACAATCACTGAATCCCAGCTTACTTTAGATCGTGCAAGTCCATGCTCAAAATCATTAAAGACAAAAGTTGGGCTTCAGCCAGCGCTGTTTAGGTAGGAGTCCAGTCAGCACAAAGGTCTAAAGCACCTATTTCTCCTCACAAACAAGAACTAATTTTGCTCAAAAATAACACTTCGGAAATGTTACGTTAGGGAAAAAAAACAACACTATATTGCATGTACTTTTTTTTTATTTTTAAGACAAAACCTATAGCCAAGCCTCCATTTAACAGCTACTTAAAATGAATAGGAAGAAAACAACATTTCTACCTGCTCCGTAATCTGAGATTTAACCAACATTCACACTGTTCTGCCTTGATTTCAGTGTCTAGATTTCTGAACTTGTGTAGAAATTTCTCCTGATTTTGAGACATATGAAACACCCTTGGTGACTTACTGGGACTTCTCTTGTTTTTCAGTAAAAGAACCTTCTGAAAGTTCAAAAAGATCATGTATGCTTAGGTATTCACTATCAATACAGCTTTAGCCTAGTACCCTAACAAGAAGAAACCCCTCATCCACACTCCTCACTCTCAGCTTCTTTCTCTTACAACTTACAGTGTTACCTCCTGAGTCACTAAAGGTCCAGCTGCACCACCAGCATTCTGGCTTAGCAGTGTGTTCCTGAGATGGACCATCTCTCACTAACACAATGCATTGTATGCAGCCAGTGAGTCTGCTACAAACAGGCTGCCCTAGTTTCTAAATTGCCTTCTTATCTCGAAGTGAATATGTACCACATGCGTAGTGTTTGTAATAATTATTACCTTTAAAATGGATTGGGACTGACAGGAAACATACAATGAATTCCAGCTCTCTACAGAGAGATTTTGTGTTTAGAAGAAAAAGCTGAACGTTGGACATGTGCCAGATGCATTATTTGACCAGATGTACCATAAGATCTTATGGAACCCCACGGAGCAGTATAATGCTATAAAGAAAGCTAAAGCTGCTTACTGTACTGGTTTAACAAGAAGAATGATAACACACGAAAAATCTTGATTTCTATAAAAGGAATATTACTACCACGTATTTCAATCTGAATAACTCAAAATCCTTCATTATCTGACTGATGTTCCTGATTACTTTGTCATGCTAAAAAATTGTTAATCTTGTCTCCTTACATGAAACTCCTCTTAAATTTATGTGGAGATGCCAATGCTGTTTTCTCTCTTCTTACTTATGAGCTACACGGTTGATGGTAAGCAGCTAAAAAACATTGCTACAAATAAGCTGATAACAATAGCCTTTATAACTATGGCATATCAATAATTACCTAAAAAAATCATTTTCTCATTTCCTCCTGTAAAAAATAATACTGCTATCTTAGACATAATACTGAAAATACGCATCAGTACTCATATACAGAAATCTTGTCTGTGTATCCATTCTATTCCATATTCTTTAATCTCCACTTTACTCTGCTTTTGCATACCAGCTTTAGCATTTCCTTAACTCAGAATGTGCAGATTTACCCTGACCTCATTAGCTTCCATCAAGTATATATCTTACTGTTAACCAGTATTTTATAAGGAATAATACCTCCAAGTATCTTCCACTCACACAGACCCATGAATAAAAATAGTGACTTGGACATATGGAAAACAGATCTTGAAGAACAAAGGAAAACAATGTTCCTTCATTTTGCTTAAGCTCAGAAACTGGAAAATATAAATACTCAAACGCAATTGGTCCCCTGAAGAAATCCAGAAGCATAGTGAAAGCAACTTGTCTACAGACAAACTTGTCTTCAAAAAATGATGTCACTTCTGATGCTAGTGGCATAAGGGAGTATAATGCCATATGCAAAATAGCTTCCAAATGGTTTCATTAAAGTTTTTACAAATTATTAATAATGTTTAGGCATATTAAGGAAAATGTCTAAAGTTCCTTGATTGTTACAGTTTACTTTTACAGCACAGAAGCAGATGCCAGACATTAGCTAACATATACCAGCTGGAATTAAAATCCATCAGTATGCAAAGGAATATATATGTGAATTCCAAACTGAGGTGCATGCTGTATTTTTTATGAAAGAGGCTCAAAGTCACAAATGAGTCTCTCAATTTATACATAAAAATAAAATTATACAGGGCTATGTAAACTACTGCAAAACCAAAAAGCTGAGTCATATTGAAATGCAGGCCATGTATTTTTACTTCATGTCTGTCACTGTGTCTCAATCTTTTCTCAAGAGCTTTGAAGAATGACCTCTGAAACATTTCCCTTTACTGTGAATAGCTAGCACTTATCTGCAGTTTTTAGTTCTGTGCCCATGCAAAGATCCAGTCTTGTATGTCAGCTCTGCAAAGCACATCTTCTAATGTGAGAACTTTCTGTAAGTGTATTGACCCTAATTACTGCTACCTCATCATCACTGCAAATGGTGAATGAATAGAAAAAAATTAATATTGGTCTACAAAAACATTACTGCCTCATCATGAAAAGCTGAAAGACCAGAGCAGAGCTTAACATCACATTCTTAAAGTATATTTGGTTCCTTTTATTTTTAAATTACAATTCCTTTCAATTCCTGTGGCCTTTCCTCCTGCCAATGATAATAGTCCTGCAGCTGTGGGAGGCCTGAAGGAGTCTGAGTTGTGTGATTTCTGGCATTACCAAACTGTTGTTGACAAAGGTCCATTATTGCAATCTCAAATATGTTTTGTACATCACTGCTCTTCAGTTATGCCGACAATTTGTCTATTCCTGCAAAACTCAGTATCGACTAAAAACCGAACAAAAAACTGTTTTGAAATATGCAACAAACTCTCATACAGTAAGCTGCAATAGGAAGAAAATAAATACAAGAAAATAAGGCAGTATGACATTCTAAAGCACTTGCCAGCATCCCATCTCTTTAGTGGCTGCACAGCTGTGTTTTCATTACATGATTAATGGATTGTATACCTTCAAAAGAGAGATTTGTACAAAATGGTAGCACAGTGCAAGAAATACTGAACAGCTAACTGGATTTCATCAGTTTCTCATGCTGCCACCTGTGGAAATCATCAAGGGCTAAAATGCCCTTAGTCAAAATCTTTCAAATTGAATCCCTATGTCACAATTTGGATTCAAAGAAGTATATTCTGAGAAGTACATATCTGCTTCCATTCAGCTAAAATATGAAAAATACCATCTAAGCTTGAGTATCAATTTCAAACTTTCAATTCCTACTTCTGCTTGTCTCACTAATTTAGGGGTGATCAACATCATGTGCCTCCAGTCAACTTCTGAAGAGTTCTGAGTGTTTGATGATTCAAAACAGACATTTGGCATCCTCAGAAACTTACATTCATTCAGTGACTAATACTTTCCACCAAAGCCATTTCTCTGGATTAGGTGCCAGATGGAAGGTGATTAGAATAGGGAAGTATCATGTTCCTGTAGGTTCTTATCAAGTGTTATTTCTAAGGTGCAGAAAATGAATAGTTTTGTCTGTTTGTTAAAATGCAAGTTTTATTGTAACATAAGGAGTGGCCTGAGTTCTTGTATTTCAAAGTTCATTTGTAGATGTATTTTAGTGTAGGATTTTTTCTGCTTGGTTTTACAGTGAGTTTGTTTGTTTTTCTGAAATCAGTGGCCAAATTAGTGAAATGTCACAAGGGTTACACATATCATTACGGCATTGGAATTCTTCACATTATTTTCTTCATCAGCTATTGTTGGTTTCATATAGAATCATTACAGCCACAAAGATACAGAAACAAATCTGTCCTACTGAAATTAATTATGAAACTCACATATTCAATCATCTGCAGGTTTCTTGTGTGTGCACATACATTTACTTTGGGATTAAGATTTCACCTTTCAGTTTTTGCACCACAGTAATATCCATCTAGTGTAGCTTTTTATAATTTTGCCATTTAAAATATTTGTCCTGGTTGTTAATACCTCTACATAAGCTACTGGTGTATGCATACATAAATATACACCATGCCACATAAAATCTACATATAAACATTGCTGATAATTTCCTTGCTTTAAGTTCTTCTCCACTTATCATTCACATGTGAATTTCTTTTTAATGTATCTCACAAATACACATGCAGGGTGTTAGACAGCTCTTCACTACAGCCAATTATTTAGTCAGAGTGGAAGTACTATGGCTGTAGCCTCTTCCAAGCTAACTTGTATTTGACAAGAACTTCACTGTGCTGTTTGCATATATGGGTCCTTTTTGTTATATGTCACCAGGGAGTATTTTCTGTACTTAAATAACTGGACTTTTCACACTAACATTCAAGTAAAACCCCATCACATTCTGCGCCTCAGCTCCATACAGTCTGCACTCTAGATTATATCATTAAGTGTAGGTTACTGCTAAATTCACAAATAATCCAATACCCGGGGGGGGAAAAAAAAAAAACAATAAAACTATTGCTATTCACGTGTCTTCTTGCACGAATGGATCATTAATTCTTGTATAATATCTTACCTCAAGAGACAGGTAAGCTCTTTGAGAAAGGCACTACTAGGAATTAAACAAAAAAATTCCTTAATTCCTACCCATATAAAAGCAGAGGCTCCGCTAATACAATGTTCTGCTTCAGATTCTGATACTCAAATCTGCAGAGTAATTTCAAGTACTGCAGAACATAACTAAAAAGAGCAGTGTTCTGCAAAGTAACGTAGTTAAAAGTTGGCTTATCAGCAGTAAGTTTCTAGAATAAATAGAGAATGAAATAGTCATAATATCATACAATTCAACACTAGTTAGAGCAAGTTAGAAGGAAGGTGCTTTCCATATGGTAGTAAAGGGTAAGGTCTTGAGTCAGTCCACAGAGACTTGAGGAGAACGGACACATAACAGAGCAGCACACATACGGAGATCTCCAAACAAATAACTACAGCATGGAAAGTAGCTAAAGTACTTTGTAAGTACTCTTCAAACTTAAAGTATGCCCTGAACAAAAATGGAATATTCTGTCATCAGAAAACTACAAACAACTACTGCTACTGTTTCTGGATGAAGGTAAAATAGGTCCCAATTTGTATTTCTAGCACATTTTTCACAAAAGTCTTACATATTGTAAAAGAAAGCATTTATATTGGTTAGCAGAGGCTGCAATACAACAATTTCTACAGAAGAGAGAGAAATGTGTCACTGTGAAACATTACATAAAGGGATTGAGTTACTATAGCCGTGGACATTATTGAATGATTCACATTTCTGAATTCCAATGTTGTAATGATAAGTAACGCTACTTGTGACATTTTACTAATTCGGCCACTGATCTCAGAAAAACAAACTCACCGTAAAACCAAGCAGAAATGATTCACAAAGGGATTGAGTTACTATAGCCATGGACATCAGAAAAACTTCGCGGTCTTGATTTTTCCCAGAAAGTGTGGAAAAAAGACACCATGGATTGCAAAAGATGATTTTTTTTCCCTCTTGCTGACAGGCTAAAAGGGCTACATAATGATTAATAGTTCCTAATATGCCAAAGACCACGTAAATGATTTTTTTTCCCCAAACACACAAAATTTGGCAAGGAAGAAACTGCTTTTATGAACTCATTGCTAGAATTAATATTAGGAAATATTTCCTATCAGCAAATTGAAAGAATTGTGATTGTTCTCGTTGGAAAGTGAATTGATGGCTTGAGGTTTGGACTGTGAGAGCAAGTCACAAAAAAATGCTTGAGGGGTGGGAGGAGTGAAAAAAAAGATGATATTGATTTAGTGGTTTGCTTTTGGAAAAAAAACCTGCAGTTCCAAATTCTAACACATGCAGAAACTCCTTCAACATAATTATTCCACTATCAGAGATCAGAGCAGCCAGCGTTCCTAAAAATGTCCAGATTCATCCCTAAACACAATGATTCCAGCACTACCATCAATTGCTGGCTAGCCAAAAGTTCTTTAAATCCCTTCAAATGATTCTACAACCACAATCTGTTTTGCCCTGTCTTGAGGAGAACTCTTCCTTAAGACTTACAGAACAGCACAGTACTGCTGGAGGAAGTGTACAGAATACTAAATGCTAAAATAAATGTTTTAAGTACAGTAATCCCTTAGCATGTTAACTTGATGCAGCTGAGCACTGAGGATTCCTCCCTCCTTTATGCCTGCAACATCTCAGAGAATTGGATATTAAAAAAAGCTCTTTGGTGGTTGTTTCTATTTTGTGAACCAAAAAAAAAATTTAGAAGTTCTAGGAGCAACAGCATCATACTCTCTGCCTTGGCAATACTTTCCATTAAGGTGACATTCTCAGGTCATTTTTAGGAACAACCTAATGACCAATTTATAGTTGTAAAAGTTATTTGTACTGCAGGGAAGGGAAACAGACTTCTAAAAGGCTCCCTCTGCTGCAAACATGTCTGGAAGTAAAAGTTTGCAGAAATCCCCTTCCTAAGCAACTTAATTACAAGATAATTACAGAAACATTAATTTTTCTACAACTAGATACGTAGTTTATTGAAGTCAGCATATAAATTCTTGTGAGTTTCTGATTCTGGTTATATTATCACGAGAGCATACCAACACGTCTACTGCTCTTCATGCCTTACACATGTAAGTAACAAACATATTGAAGTTTAAATTTTGAACAGTGTCTCATCAATTAATTGATAAAAGAGAATAACAAAGTACTTTCTGAGGGCTGATTTTAATCGTGTAATTAAAGATTTTTCCTTGTAAATACAAACCAACCTATGCTTTCTTCCAATCTGAGGTCAAACTTTTAAAAAGTAAAATGTACAGAACTTTGAAACATCATCTCCCTTTTGCTCTCCTTGATTGAATTAGTTAAACAACAAGAAAGATACTTTGATACTAATTTGCCTTCTTAATTTTACTGATTCCTGGTTTAAACTTCTTTTGTTCAGCAAAGCAATTCCAGACCTATTAAATTTTAAGACAGGATTTGCATTAATGTCTGAAACAAATATTTTTCCTCTTATTTTTCCTTTACTGTTGCTAGTCAGAAGTTAGCATGTTCTACACCTCTAATACATCCATCTTCTTGAAGACTGAACTTCAGCGGTGGGGGGCAGATTATGCCACAAAGAATAATCAGACTGTATAAATACAAAATACTATTGACCTTTCTTCTCCTCTGATGCTGACATTTTCTTTATTTCTTTTCCCTTTTAGTTTCCCAATTCTTCCAGAGGCTTTAGGAATCTTTTACATCTCCCAGCTTTAGAGAGAAATAGAAAGTTATTGTGTGCCTTCCATAAATCTGGTGGGATAAAATTTATTGAATTCAGTAGCAAAGTCTACTGACAAAAAAAAGAAAGACCAGAACTTTTCACCAAGACAAAAAGAGAATTTGTAAGAATTTTCCTCTGTTAGTGTGTTTGTAACCTCACAGTCAGATATGCTCAGATACCAAAATTGTTACCACATACAGGTTATAATCTATCACGAATTTGAGTTAGTTTTACTGATTCTTTCATCTAAGCATGTTATTCTAGAGATGAACACTATATTACTGTGCTGCAGATTCATTACAGCTGCATAAGAGATTTCAGGCAAGAGCTTCAAATTCAAACATTCTTCTTCAGATTTTGAAGCTTCTAATCAAAAGAGAAAGATTAAATAAAGCAATTATGCTATAATAAAGACCTCTACAATTTTACAAAAAGTAAGATAGCCTGAACACTCACTGCATTTTAATTCAAAATAAGAAAAGCAATTTTCATCAACTATTGATTTATCAATACCCTTGACGCCGTGGAACATTTTTGACAGCTGTGTTCTAATTAAATAGCATTATTCAAATATCATAAATTTTAAAACCATCACTTAACACTAACTACTTGGGATTTTTTAATAGCTCTCCGTCACCTCCAAGTCTCTCTTAGAATGTATAATCAATTTTACATGTCAGTTTCCCAGCTGATCTTGGGCTATTGCAACTTTCTCTATATTAATGGTATACAAGGATATATTCCTGTAAGATATAACACATATACAGGTGGCATTCCTCCATGCTAGCTAAATTGAATACCTACAAGAGGTGGATGACATTCCTTCAGCAGGCATTAAGTGGAAGAACATAACATCACCATGAGGGAGTAAAACTCGCTTAGGTTTGCAGGAAGCAAGTTCCTGTGGATGTCATTCAGTTTTTACCCATTATTCTCATACTAACATCATTCCCCTGAAAGAATGCAAATTGTAATTCTGCTCTCAATCAGTACTCTGACAAATTTTACTCCCTTGAGATGAAAGAATGCTGTTTAAACTATTAATATTTGAGAAATGTTACATTCTCCATCTTCTCAACAATAACGGGATTATGGTATAGAATAGGTACATTTTCTCCTTCAAAGATTCTACATTTATTACAGAAGAGATGGAAACGCAGTGTGCTCCAACCTCCAGGTGCACTAATTACTTACCAAGATAATCTCTCTAATGCTCAGTGAAAACCGTAGTTCTATAAAATGGATCAACTTGCAAAACCTGTTCTGGTGTAGTCCCCTGGTCTGAACTTAATTGTGAGGGTTGGAAGAAAAGAAAGAAGAAAAGAAGGTGTTTAGATAAACTTAGTGTTGTCTTACTGTAGTAAGACCTAAAGCATACATAATCTACATGTATTCCTCTATCAGTAAGGTCTGAACTTAAGTGACACTTCCCAGAAGACTGCTCCAACTCAAAATAGATTTTCTAAATGTCTCTCTGAGCACTTACAATGGCTAAGAGTAATAAAAACAGCATATTTACTGAACAATAAGTTTTTTAATGCTTAAACTACATCTTAACTCTTTTCATATCATCTTTTGTAGTATCCACTTTTTAGAGATAAAAGAATTAAAGCAAATAGTGCCATTAATTTACTCAGCTAAAACTTAAATCCACTGCCCAGATTACGCTTTTTTCTTTACTCTGTAAGATACTCAGCTCTGAGAAATGTTGACACTACTTCAAATTTATCTTAATTTATCACAAATTATATTTAAGAACTATAAGAAAATTTATAGACTTTATGGAGAAGTAGAAATTGCACATTACAAATGAGAGGTTATTTTGTTTTATACAGAAAAATAACTTAATGCTATGTATATATTGAAATGGTTTCTAGTATAATTTTCTGGTAGCCCTAGGGAAACTAATGGCAGCATACAATCATTTTAATGTCAATTTCATTTAAAGTAGAAAGAGGTTAGTTGCCTGTGTGGGAGACAAGGGAAGAGAATTTATGGTTATGAACAAAATACTTAAGGACTATGTCTAGACAAGTTTGGTGAGAGAAAAGGATTGAAAAGTCAAAAATCAATAATGTCATGAAAGTACTTCAGGCAGGAGTTAAAAGCATGAATCTACTGTTGAAGACTATTGAATAAGAATGTATAGCAAAAAAAAAACAATGATACAGCAAACCTATTTTCCTTCAAAAACTATACATCAAAAAAAAGTCTGAAAATAAGAAACTTTAGTTTCAGAAACTACAAGCAGAAGATTAATTTTACAATACTTTAAGTCTGGAGTGAGATTTTATAAGGGAAGAGTGAAACACCACCCAGTCAAAACCTCTGGAGAAACATCTTATTCCATCAACTAAAGCATACATTGTGACTTCTCACAACGTCCTTCCTCCAAAGATTTTTTTAAGATACACATGTATAGATACATAAATCCTGTCATGACACTCCTGCAAGACTGTTTAAACAATTAGAAATATTTGTCAAGTGACATGCCCACAAAGAAAAAGGACATTTCCCACAGTATGGAAATGCAAAGATGTATGATAATACTTACTGGTCTCTAGATCTCATAATTTGAGTTTTTTGACAAATAGTTTCTCATTAAATTTAATTTAAATTTGAATAATTAAAGTCTACTAAATCACAAATATTTATTGTGTTTGTTCTCATGTTGTTCAGCAGTGCAGCACAAAATGGGGACTATAGAACATGAGCTTGAGATAACTGATTGTGCTGCCACAGGCTCCACAAAGTCCTCCCATACACTACTAGGCTTCATGCCTCTTCCCCTCTGAACATTAGTTTAAATAATGATTCTGACAGCTCTCATTTTTCCTCTGTTAGATCTTAGTGACTGCTATTAGATAGTTATTTTTAGAAGCATAAACATATTACAAAAAGTACATAAGCCCATGGAAGATGAAGAAAATATCTCCATAGTAACATTCCTGGTAGAATGATTTATGACTGTTTGTAGACAGACTGACAAACTTCAGCCCTAATTCTGTATCACCTGAGACCAAAGGTGATTTCAGAAGTGTAAATCCTCATCTTTCCTCCTCTCTTGTTATTCTACGGCAATGACCGATTTCTTTTCCAGATGTGAAAGAAGAAAATTTTACATTAAATTTTATGTAATCAGCAGCAAGGGTAATCATCCCCACAAGGCAAATGAATGTTTTGACTTTGCTTATTTGGAAGCACTTTTTTTTGTACAGAAAAAATCCTACCATAACATTGTATTCTAGGCTTATTTTATAGTACATTTAAATGCTATCCTAAATACATGTACTTTGGTTTGAAATGAGTACTTCACACTGATTTTCAAATAATGCAATAGAATTCTCACCTACAGAATTATATTTGTAATAACAATAAGGGTTATGTTATATTTTAAAGGCATAGGTACTTTAAAAGTCGACTGGATTTTTTTTTTCCTTTCTTAGCATTATTGTTCTATCCTCATTACTGTAGCATGCAGTCACTTTATTCAAGTTCAAGCCATTTCCCAGGCTCACCTTCGTCAACATGACCAAAGCAAAATCCCCTCAGCTTCTTTGCAGTTTGCATTGAAGGCTGTATAACTTAATTGCTATTGCTGCAGTTTACCAGTATCCATACCAAGCTTTAATACACACATCAGAAAAAAAAAAAAAGTGTGACTTTTAAAGGAAAGTCACTAACTATATGTATCACTAACTGGTTTTCAGATTCCCCCATGAAATGAGTTTGAATCCTTCTCCCTTAATCTAAATGATTCTGTATTCTAAGGTACCGTCATGATAAAGAGTATTAATTATGACTCTTGTGTTTAACTTATGCTCTCTTTCAGTTGTTCGAGTTCATGAATTTCTTAGCCGAGAATGTCATCTTCTGTTATATGGGACTTGCACTGTTCACCTTTCAAAATCATATCTTCAGCCCTCTTTTTATATTTGGTGCATTTGTATCCTTTGCAGTGAAGAACTCATCTATCAAAGTACATATTTATATTTATGTGCATGTATAAATAATGTGTCCCATCTTTTAAAAAAGAAAAAAGAAAGTCAACAAGCATATCTGTCAGTCCCTTAGATCCCAAAAATCTAGTTTTCTTCAGGTCCAAAGAAATCACATTTATTATGGGTATCTCAAAATCTGGCTTGATGCGCATCTTAAAACTGCTGCTGTTTTGCAGATTCAATATGAGGTAAGAAGTTATAAAACAGTGGTAGAGATCCCCCAGTTGATTTAAAAGTTTGTACTTGGAGTAGGAAACAGGGACACATCTGTGTGGACAAGTGCAGGACAAGCAAAATGATGTGTTCCTGACCCAGTGCAGATCCTGAAATTGTAGAGTTGCCTCCATGTAGAAACATGCCATAAGCAGAACTTCCCCAAACCTACTAAAATCATATTGTCCTGAGGAATAAATTAATGGCTGAGTATTGCTCAAATCTTCCCTTCTTTACATCTATTTCCAGGGCACACAATTATTTGCATCATGTGTGCCAGAGAGAAGAGTAAGAAATCATCTTTGATTCTGCCACAGTTTGTCAACCAGTCAGTGGTACCACATGCAACACAGCAGTATCAGTTCTTTTCACCCTAACCATTCACATAATGATTTTTCTTCAATTCAAAGCAGCAGCCCTTTTGCTCATCACTTTTTGATAAAAGTCAAAGTTTTGGAAACTGGAATTACACAGTTTACTTGCATTGTGTAATTTCCAGATGAATAAGATGTGCAGCACAGTTCTGTTGGCAAAAGGTTGTTTGAGATGGCAGAGCAGGCCCCAGGAGCCACCCACCACCTCAACACAAGGGAATCCTGCACTCAGTGTGGGGAGAAATTGCAATGCGAGAGCAGCTCTCAGGAGCCCAGCTAGAAGTTTGTGTTGCAGAGCACCATCAAGACCTCTGTTTCCACTTGGTCTAGTCTGAAGAGTACAGGACAAGTGAAGCAACTGCTGCTAATGCTTCTTCTCCCAGGTACGTGGAAGTTTTAAGCAAGCTCTTGGCATCAGTACACTCAGACACTGCCACTCAAGTGCTTCATTGATTCTACAGTGCACAGCACATCTCAGACTCTTACAACCTGAATTGAGCCTTGAGAGTCGCAAGACAGGAAATATCGAACTTGCTAAATGCATGTATAACACATTGTAATCCTATTTTTTATATTAACCTGAAATAGCCACATTTCTCATTAAAGTAACTTTTGTGATAGTTCCACATACATGTAATAAAGAACTTTTGTTAAAAAAAAACAAGAAAAAGATGCTGGATACAGACAATAAGAGCTGTCAGAAAACAAGAAAGTAATCATGTTCAAAAGCATGTTCTTTTCAAATTGCTGCTGAAGGAGATAGTGCCATCTCTGCAATTGATGGCTGTGATTTGACTGAAGAACTGTAGATGAAGTCATGTGATACAAATGTGATGAGTGAAAGAAGAGTGATTGAAGTGGGATATGGAGTGAAGAATTTGAAACCAGGAAGTCTGGGGAAGATAGTCTCTGCCACTGCACAGTTCTATAATGAAATTGGAACTAGAAGGATGTGATACATAAAATAAAGAGATAATCTCCCTTTATATTTTAATTACACACTTAGAACAACTATTGTAGAAATACTAATTTTAAGTTAACTTCAGGGTTTTTTTGTTGTTTTTCTCTCTAGTAGTTCCTCCACTATTTTCCTCAACATCTTACATTTTAGGTAGCCATCTCTGTAGCCAGAGCTTGCAACATATATCCACTTACTTTCCTTTTGAATTTTGGTCGAAAACAAAAGATTCCCAGAAATTTTCAACACATGATGATGTTTTCAGGTAAGTGCAATGCAATTTCAGTACTGTTTCTGTTTGCATCACTGTCACCATCAGCTAGTAGTAATATATCACAAACCAGTCACTGTCTTAGAATTCAAGATACAACCTCAAAGCCACTGAAGGAAACAAATATTCTTGGCAATTGTCTTTGCTCTGGACCTGTTTCAGTTAACTTTCTTGGAAACCTATTACAGAGAAAGTCTGCCTTATAAACTATTGCCAGTTTGGAAATACTATGTTTTTATGTTAGGTTGGTTGAGAGGCATTTGTAGTTTAGCTGACAGAATGCCAAGCAATAAATATCAAACTTTCAAGGTGACCAGGAGGCATTAACTCCACAGGCATTTCCACATGTATTCCATCTGCTATCTGAGAAGTTTACTCTAAATTCAGGTTTACTTTCATTAATTTTTAAAAACTGTTTAGCATCGTAGAATTAAAAAAAAAATCCAAGAGAAAGCCAAGTCCTACCCTCAGTGCACTGTCCACTGAACTGTTAAAATCACAGCTAGAAACTATATTTTTGGACAAGCTGGAAATACTTCCATTTGATTTTCTGAAGCAACTTAGAAAAATTCCATTTTAAGTAAGAATATTTGAGAGCTGAAAATATTTGTTCACTGAAAGACAGAAAAATGGATCCCCTGATGACACTTATGAAGTCATTTTCTAAGGTTAGAGACACAGCACTTCTTTGTCATTTTCTTGCTTTTGATACAAAAAAAAACCCTATTCCTACTTTTATAGGCTCAAGTTCTTGATTGACATCCCTGCAATACACTGATCCATTTAGGTAGGTAACAAGTAGAACATTTGAAACTTCCTCATCAGGAATACTCCACATCAGGGTGCCTCATTTACACCTATATAATTCCATGTATCTAGAGAGCAGCATGGTATTTCATTTCTAAATCTGTTCAAAACTTCTGCTGAAAGCTGCC
The DNA here is from genome assembly GCA_013399175.1 of Odontophorus gujanensis. Classification (NCBI taxonomy): domain Eukaryota; kingdom Metazoa; phylum Chordata; class Aves; order Galliformes; family Odontophoridae; genus Odontophorus; species Odontophorus gujanensis. Next base: position 118,424 of record VXAB01001604.1, read on the forward strand.
ACTGAAAATGTCAGTTAATGTCAGCTAGATTGCAGTCTGAGATGATGACATATTTCCATTAGAAGCTGGTTTTCAGACTGCCTGCTCATCTACAATTGTTAGCAGTGTAAGATAAATATGTAGATCACCCTGGTGAAGCTAGCAGGTGACCAATTAGACAAAAGCACAAAAAAAAGCTTGTGATCATAGCTTATCCAGATTCTAGGGACCTTTTCTTTGTTTTCTTCTTCTTCAGATAAAGTACAGATTCCAAAATGTTGAATAATATATTTTTGAACAACTTTGGCCTCATTTCTCCCATCAGATTTCATACTCCACAGGGCTAGAGGCAGAAAACAGCCAGCAACTCAGTGCTAAGAACTTGCACACACATATTTACTTCCAAATACAATCTACAAGGTGAATACTGAAAATGTCTAAATTGCAAATGCCAGAAGTATTTTGACTATTTTAACTGCTTTCAGAGTTCGCATTTTCTGCTCAGTTACCAGTAGTGTTCTTCCATACTACATACTGCGTAGTATGATGTCTAGTCTGTGTACACTGATAAACAGAAGATTACCAGAATAGACACATCTCTGATATGAGTAAGCAACACAGTGAGTCCAAGTTGGGAGGAACATCCTTATTGCCTATACAACATCAGCAGAGCTTTTGAAGTAATATTTTGGTACAGCATCAAGTTAGAGTAGGTCATGAAGAAAACGGCTTCAGCCACCGTGCCATCACACATATAGAAGGGAAAACAATTTTGGATCATGTTCACTTGCAGCCTTCTTGCTACTAAATGCAACATTTACTATTCTCTTTACTGAATTTCACAGCTAAGATCACTGTGAATATCAATGTCTGAAAAAGCAATTAAGATTGGGTGGATGAGTTAGACATGGAAGGGGATTATGTAGCATTTTGATATATTACATTCTTCATCTCTTTATCATAGGCCTCTAGCAACTCATTATGAAGGGTGGATTCACTTTTACAACAATTTTTAATCATGATTCCTGATAAAAATCCATTGTAAATCAAAACTAGATCAGTCCCTGCATAATTAAGCCAGAGTTTCTCAAATGAAATTCAACATCAGCTAAAACATGAAGGTCAGCAGTCTCTACTAGCAAGAAGAGGAAATACTTTAATGCCTTAAATTTAATTTGAGCTATTCACCTTACTACCTTAACCATTGCAAAAAATGAATATTCCAATGGTGGCTCATTCCCTCCTCCCTTAAAATGAGCTGATACTTTTTCTCCATGAGGAAATAGAGAAAGTATAAGCATCCTTGTCAGCTGATCCATGTCAGCTGGTCTAACCACAGTTTAGTGTTTCCTTGCAGAAACAGCTTTCTGTTGTACTCTGCATAAACTGTCCATCTTCTATACCAAATAATGTTCATTCTGGCCATGCACTCCTAAAAGCTTTAGAGTTCAACTACAAAAATAATTGCTCATTAGCAGTTGATTCAATGGCTCTGTATAACCTTTTATTTCACTCTGGTTTTAGTTAGTAGGTTTAATCTCCTGCAGAATATTTTTTGATTCACTGTATATTGTGTACATATAATGGCTTTGCTCCCTACACTTTGTACAATTGTTTTAGGAAAAAAATTTTGTTTAAACAAATAAATGAAAAGCATTGGCAAATACAGAGTGTTATTTGTACGATGCATCCTGAGGGCTGGAAGCACTGATGGGCTTTCTTTTCACTTTTTCTTTAATGTGTCACTGTGTGAGCACCTATTTAGCCAGCTTTGCACTACCCAAAAAGTTGTGTTTTGGTTTTTTTCTTTAAACTCACAGTTAGCTGTTTTCACATTAACTTTTTTTGTTTACTTAGTTTCTGTAGGTGTATAACTTTATAACTATGGAATATTTCAAGTATTCACAATTTCAAACATGTATTCTGCACTTCCTTTTCAATGAATTTTAAGTATCTTTTTTAAAAAATACTCCTGTTTTTAAATCATTTTTATGACTGTTCTTACATAGAGAGGTCTGAAAGAAATGAAGATTTCTACTGCTTCAAGCAAGAAATGGGTATGGTATTTAGTTACAGATTGTTACACCAGCCCCTTTTTCTCTCACCTGCTCCTCATTTCATGAGTAGTTCTACAGAAGTGAATAAAACAGGGAATAGACTTATTTTTAACACACAAAGACCAGATTACTGTTCAATATGAAATTAAAGGCAAAGAATTTGGTACATAAGACAAATGTGTGATTATATGTGAATATCAGAGTTGTTTCATTGCCCAGTTTCACAAAGTTGCTCAGATTTGCATTAAACACCAGGCTTTCAACTCTCTTGCATTAGCATATTATAAATGGAATCAGTTGAAAATTCCATCTGCCCTTGGAACTGAGTTTGGGCTTGAAAGAGTAAAATTCTTCTCCCTCAAATAAATTCCACTATTCTCATTTGCTTTTCAGGTTTACGTGGTGCAATAGCATTTGCGTTGGCTATTCAAGACACAGAATCCCAACCCAAACAAATGATGTTCACAACAGCACTGCTTATTGTGTTTTTCACAGTCTGGATATTTGGTGGAGGTACAACACCAATGCTCACATGGCTTCAGATCAGGTTAGTACTCTTACTACAGTGAGAACCATCAAAGCACAATATAATCACTATGATCAATCATTAAATTCTTACAGCTTTCTGAAACTCACATTTTTAATAATTTGCAAGCAAAAAGCAAGTACTTGGTTATCTGTTAGAGGTGGGTTCCAGAGCACAAGGAATAAGTTCTTCCCAATTTTATTAAGGATTCAGACCTTGGTCAGATAAATCCTCTTTTCCTAAGGAATTTGTTTCACTACTGTTCCTTCTACCATTTACTCACAGTATTTAGCAGCATCCTCCTCACTGAGGAAGTAATTGCTACGAAGGGAGCTCTTGCACTCATCTATAAGTGCATATTCTTCATAGAAACATCACATACAGTATATTTACAGGAAAATCAGAAATGCATTAAAAATCTGCCTACACTGCAGCATCATTCAGCTATCGATTTATTGCTCATTATCTAACATATTTGCTCCTTAATAGTAACATTTTCTCAATAACTTGATAGTCACTTGTAATAACAAGAGAGGTTCAATGAGAAGAGAATGAGAAAGCTGACAGTATTTAATTTAAATACAGTGCCCCACCCAAGATGCTTTTTTGAAAACTTACTTTTAACTAAAGGAGTCTGATGCTGAGTTCTAGTTACTTTATCATTCATTTAGACCTTCCTGCCATAGTTCATATTAACACAAAAAAAAAATCTCTATATGAATTTGGTTTATATTCCAAACTCTCACTTACTCTACATATAATATACACTTATTTATAAAGCTATACCTAATTAACAAGCATCCGTATCTTACTTTTGTTATAAAATGCCAGCTGAAGATAACTAAACTGAAGCTTTAATAAAGAGCAGATAAAAGTTCGCAGACAAGATAAGGAGTACAATCGCACTACGTAAACATGAAATGCACTGTATGAACATAAAATGCAGGCATCCACACAACAAGGGAGTTTTCTACTCCTGTGATGTTCATTCTCTTTATGATATCTCTGTTAAGCACTGATGTCAATTAAATAGATTGGGTTTGGATATATACCTCTACTATCAGGTATCTTCCTGAGACTTGAAATTTATTCACTGTCAGCAGCAGAGATGCTCTGTATGGCATCAGAAATGTGGGTGAGGAGGAATAATCCCACTAGAACTTGTAGACTCTGTTGCTATAGAAGGAGGTTAAGAAATAAGTTCAAAAATACAAGATCTGATTTAAATGTTGCCAGTTGCATGGTACAGTAACATAAATTTTCTGAGCATAAAGATGTATGTATATTCTTGTGTTAACTGCTGGCATTGAGAGAATAATTGATTACATCACATCACTAAATAATACCTTATTTTTTGGTTTATCTGAGAATTACAGTAAAAGAAAAAAAAATACCACTTTTACTCTCTAAGTAAAAGGGCTACAAAATTCTGCTCCTGTCAGACAATGAATAAACCCACACCAGTGGGTGAGAATAATATCATGATACATCAACAGCAATACAAAGATATCCATTTAAACACGAGCTAACAGTCAAACTGAAGTACTCAATGAATGTGTCTTCAGAGATGTTGAGTATTATCTGCTAATACTTTCGGATATATGTCTCCCCTCATTCCTCATATTCTGATTGAAAACAGCAAACTACATTTTACAGTAAATCTGCAATGAGTGGTTTGGGGATAAAGGATTCTCTAAACAGACAGAAGAGAAATACAAAGCTGTTAATAAAACATGTCCTGTGAAAGTATTGTTGTGCTAGGTATTAGGTCTTGCTTGTTTATCACCACCTCCTGTACAAATGTTTGTCAAGGGATTTTCAGACTCTTTGTGCATCTTTCTGTAGCAACTGCACAGTGAATAAGGAGATTTTCAATCCATATTCCAAATAAATACTAAGCAGCACTGAGTAGTAACTTTCAATACCGTGCCTATCAGCCCATTACCTTTGGCATATATTTTTCAAACTGGCTATATCCACATACCTGGCTGCCCTTGAAATATACCGTATCTAGTTCACCTAAAGCTTAAAGAAAGTTCCAGAACTCCAACTTCCTCTAAATACCTTTGCCAGAATATATCAAACATTTTCAAGATGACCAAGACTGCATCAATTCCTATTCTCATCAGAAGTATCTCCTTGTTGAATTATTCTATGAAAAAGCTCCAACCCAGCAAAGGAAATTTACCAAAACAAACTACTCTTCTAATATTGAAGCATTACCTTCTCTAACTTCTATTGAGCCCATGTAACATAATGGAAAACTCAGCAATAACAACAGAGCAGCAAGGTCCCAGGCTACAGCAAGCAAGGATTTTCTCAAATGCACAAAAAATAAAGCAGCTGCTTACCTTCAGAAGGTCTCAGGTACACAGGAATTTCCAGAGAACTACCTTTGCTTCCACTGCCAACCCTTAAATAATGTCTGGGAAGGGGGGGATCCTGGCTTTACCTATTCCAGTCACTCAGGTCCATTGCATACACCTGAGCTCCTGTGGGTTGGCCCTGCCTGCCACCAGGTGGTCCATCACTGTTTCAGGCTGTGACAGCATTTCTGCTACAGACCCACATTTTCAGATTTGCTTCCCAAGGTTTCCCAGAGCTCTGCTTATTCTCTCCACTGTTCAGATTTCAAACTACTTTCACCTGTTCCTCGTTACCCAACTAGTCAAAACTAAACCTGAAAATGTCAAGGTATGCTTTCAAAACTTTCCTTACATGCATGAAGGCAGAAGATTCATACTATGCTGGCACAAATGAAGTATAGCTTACGGTAGACAAGAGTTCTCTCAATTATGCATTTGGTCCTTCTATCCATTCTTCATATGCTGAATCACTTGACCAACCCAAATATATAGTCCTTGTAGGGATTTATCCTTACCCATTTTTACTGCAAATTTGTATTGAATAACACTAACAGAATATAACAAATCAGAATAAGATTTGTAGAAAGACCTAATTAGAGGAATTATCACCAACTCATAATATACTTATATACTAGCAAAGTATAAACTTTTTTAAGTTTTAAGGTTTTTTCCTCCACTTTCAGAAATTGTCATAGAAAACATCAGCAGACTGGATTACTTTGTGAGTTTTCCATATGGTATGGCTACAGCACTGCTTTCTAAATTAAATATATATAAATATATATATATAAGGTTTCATTCAAAATATTTTGAGAATCTGACTTTAAATGCAGTCAACTATTTGACTGAATCTCATCTGAAACATAGAATTATGACATTATTCAGTGTTAGGGTGTAAAAGTAAAAAGATCAAAAGACTGATAGCTTCTAAATTCCTACCAATTTTCATATATCTGGATAGGATAGGAAATGAATGTTCAATAGACATAAGCAAACAAAAGACATGAACCAGAAGTGTACAATGCCATGGGAATGCTGATTTATCTCTTTACAATTAAAGTATTTCTTGAATCACTTATTATTCCAAGAAGTCAACATTTTGGGTCCTTCAGTAGGCAACTCTAATCCATAAAGTCTGAGAATCATCTTCTTGATCTACAAAAAGGGGAAGGCTAAAGCAGCCTGTTTTCTTTACCAGAATACCTCATTAGGGATGCAGGTGAGCAGCAGGGTTAGAAAATGGGCTAAATACTGTGTCTTGACATCTTGTAACCATGGCAGTGCCTGTCTACCAGAAAAACAAAATGAAACAAAACAAAAAAAAACAACAACAAAAACCTGCTTGTTAAAATAAGATTCTGTGCTTATCCCAGCCCTTTATCAACTGGTTATAACCTGCTAAAAGAGAGAACATTCTGATGGAACAACTATGACATTGGCCAGTACTTTAAGTGCTACTGTTTCAGTAACAAAAATATTCTTTTCATTATTCCAGAATTCTATGGTTGTATTTCCATGCCTAGAAGCAGCTGTGTTCTAAGAGATGCTGCAGAGAGGCAGTTTACAATGCCACAGTGGTACCACTCCTAGCTGCCAAGTGGGAAGCTTTCATCAGATTTGGTCAGTACTTTAAGCTTCCAATACTATTCAATGACAACTTGTCTTTCCACTTCCCAGCAGAGGCCTTCAAATTTAAAACACAGTATTGTGGGCAGTGGAAAGAATTCTGCCTTACCTAGAAAGACAGCTGCTGTGGTAAGAAATTTAGGGGCTGAAATGGAAAACGTGGCTGAGCCTCAGGGCTCTTGAATAGGCAGTGCTGAGAAGGACCCTTTTTAACACAGTCTAAGAATGAAGAAGAACGCAGTTTTAGATCGAAGAATGAATAGACAGTTAGCATCCACTTAGCAAAATGGATGCTGCTGCCTAAATCTGCTGTGCTGTTGGCACACAGCTGGAATCGTGTTACTTAACACTGTGCCAGTGATCTAACCATTATCACAACTTTCACCATGTTAAGAAATTGAGTTTTCTGCCATTGCTATCCAGGCTGGGGTTCTATATCTTTACCTGATAATGAGGAAGAACCTTCACAAATAGTGAGATAGATACAACGTGCAGTTCTCTGTTCTGTGGGTAAGAGATAGGCACCACCAGTCGGTGGTATTTGCAGCTTTAAGACAGTCAAACACAGCAAATTCAGGCAGAAGTCACACCAACCTCAGCCTTAAATTCATCTGAAAACATTGGCACATACTTGACAACTTCTCACCCCAGTGTTTTAAAAGCAAACTGTACTGAGCCCTTTTTATTGCTTGCCAGCTGGTGACTGAGCACCCCCAGCTCCAGAGTCACACAAGTAATGAGAATCTCAACTCTTCTGACCACATTTGAACCATCAGAGTGATAAAGTAACTATTTTCTGTAGATTCCTGGACTATAAAACATATAACAGTAAATTTAAAGTAAGTCCACATTCCACATCAAATTGCAAAGTCCCATATAGTCAATTGGCTTAGAAACCCGAAGTGCAGAAGAGTTCAAGAGAGCTGAAGTTCCTAAGTTACTTTCAAAAGTTTGATTTTGAGTGCTTCATGTGATGCTCAGAGGAGTAGTGCCTTCTCAAATTTTTCTGGTGTGAGGAACATCATCTTACAACAGGTCTTTTGTATGCAGAAGAGAAAGATGAAACTAGATGGTAAACCAAGGTTTATTCCCAATAGTTGATATACGAATAAGTATCAGCTTCTGCTTCACGTTTCTCCTTCTTGCCCTCCACATTGCTTTGGCCACTCCCTGAAGCACTGCAGAAGCTGCATGCTCTCATGACAGTGCTGGGAACACCTATGGGGTTTCTAATGCTGCCTCTCTGGGAATAGAAAGAGAGAGGGAAAAATGTGGAAAGGAAAACTGGTGATGTGCCTACTGACAGCCAACCAAGGCCAAAGGACTACAGTGAGCTGAGGTTAGGAGCGATTTTTTAGCCTGATTCAGAAGAGCTCAGCCTGAATATTGTGCTCTAACACTGACTCAGGTCATATAGAAGAACATGAAAGAATGCATCTTCTTGCAGCAATTAATCATGAACTAGATTCATGCAGAAGTTTGTTTTCTACTTCTCATTTACTCCTAAATCAAGTGGAAAGTTTTCCTCTGAGTAAATGCATTTCAGTTTTCATTCTTAAGTCTCATATAGGCATGTAAAGATTTTCCCTCCTATAACACAGCTAGTCCTTGAGATACTCAGAAACCAACAGCCAAGAGTATGTGTTCATATCTTCAGAGGATGCATAATTCAAGAGCTATAAATTATTACAAGCCTTCTTAATTGTTTTGCTTGTATCCCTTTGAACACATTTCCCTTTCACCATTTGTCAAGAGGACGGAAGGTCAGTTTATAAAAGGAAGTTTAATTAATTTTTTTCTCTTGGCCTTGGCACATTCTCTTTTTTTATAACTGTATTCCTTTGCATAATATTTCCTCTTGAGTCCTGGGAAACAATTTAGTGAAAGCAAAGGATCTGTTGATTTACTATTGAAAATACAATGTCAGCCTAAGTATCTTCAACTATAATTTGCTAGTGACCACAATATAGTTAGATAATTAGAGGCAGTATGTTTTCAAGTGCTGTTCTATATGTGTACTTCACACTGCTTATTACTTTGTTTTGTTTTTAGAGTACTCATTTTAAAATGAGTACTGTACTTACTTGGCCAGCATTCTGTACCTACACTTAAAGGACAACCTCTCAACAAACATCTTTTATACTGAGGATAGATTGAATGTCACTGTGCTAACAAACATGAAAAGCAGGCAGGCAGTCGAGAAGCCACGCTTCTCCCTTGGTAGGCTCTCCTTGCTAATAAGATATTGCTGATTTATGTACATTACAAATTACAAAAAACTTTGTTTTTAGCTACATAAATGTATTTTTAACACAAAAAGTATTGCCAAATATGATTATTTCCCTTTGCCTGGTTTTCTTTGCCACTGATTCTGGACCTATGTATACATATACCCCTAGTGTGTATGTACCATCTACTAGAAACAGAGAGTGGTATTCCTGACTAAACACATATTAAGGAAATGTATTCTGCTTCAAACACTAACATGAACAAAGAAAGCTCTTCTAGGGGTGCACCCACACTGAAAGTGCTAGTACAGTAGCTGCTTTTATAGAAGTAGCTAGAACAGGATTAGGCTGGTAAATGCTATAAATCAAGAAGCAGTATAAAATTAGATATTAAATGTATTGAATGTTATTATAAAAAGAAAAAGTGGATAATTTCCCTCCATTTCTACCTGAAAATGAGAAATCATCCATGGAATGAATCTCAATGATCTGCTGAAATGCCTATCATTTATTTGCAAGATACTTTTCTGCTAAGATAAGGTGTGTATTTGATCTATTGAAGTTATTCACTATAGCAGTTTGCCTGAGTGATACTAAACAAGGTTTATAAACATTTGCACTGTAATAGTCCTTGTTAAAAAAAAGATTAAAGAACAAAATACACAGGGCTTAGACTTTCTGACTCTGACTGTAAAGACAGTCCAGGGCCTTTGGTAAATGGGAAATTTCAGATTGCAACTGTGAACTGTACATGAAAGGTACCTGTCTCCTGCTGTCAGCTCTGTTGATTCTTACTGGCCAGAGGGGTCTAATTTTGGGCAGTCTCCTAAAATAGCAGACTGATCATTAAATCTCACATTGTATTTCTAGCTCTGCATAGCTATTGAAAACAGAAGAGGAAAGATGAAAGATAAGCTTTTATAGCTAGAAAACTTGTTACTAGGAGAGGGGGAAAATTCCATAGCAGTAGAAAGATCTATACCTTTCGGTGTACTAGGAATAAAGGATATGTGAAATTTCCACATATCAAAATCCTGGGCAGTTTGTTAATATTCCCAGAAAACTGTAAATTATCCTACAGCTTGGAACATAATCTGCCTAGTAGAATTTTAGGATTTGTGTCAGTTGAAGATTTTATTAGCTGTTTAAATACTGTTGCATTGATATGTCTGAGTAGGCAAAAACAAACAAGAGTTCTTCCATTTCATGCAGTAATATTGTTCTTCCATTAGAATGCATCTCCTTGTTGCACAACGTAGCAGTTGTACAGAAACCAACATGATAAAACTGTACAATCTACAAAAATGGAACGAATCAAACCATCTACAAATACTGCTATAAGGAACTTCTTAATTACATGGGACTGCAGAACAAACTGCTGATTTATAACTTTATGACAAAATATGCCAAATTTGGACCTCTCACTAATTTACTGAAATTAAATTAATGCAAGTAAAAACCCAGTTGACCTCAAGCATATGCAAAAATTGAGAACGTGGAGAAAAATAATTTGAGCCTTTAGAAGTTGGAGATATATATATGGATTAATTAATCCTGGCTCTAGAAAAAAATAGTGATCAAATTTCACTGAGATACATCTTATATCCAAAATGCCTCTTAACTCTCTACGCTACCGATCAGATACTGTTGGTTTTCGTAAAATAACTGATGTGGAAACTGAAATTTCTTGTGTAAGGAACAAGCATGTGATGGTTCAAGCTGGTTTTCCAGGGCAAATTAGTGATATAACAGAACTCTGTGACTTCATCTTGCTGGTGAATAATATGCACTGCTCTCTCCATAGAGGCTGGCTGCTGCTTAGGATCACAACTTAGTAGCTTCTCCATTAAACTGCCTTATTACATAGGTCACTCTGAAAGTAATGCCTCCTATTAATTTCTTTGGGAACTACAACAGATACAAAGGATGCAAAAACACTACTGGATAGAGCAAATTCTCAGCTACAAAACACTGTCTTTCAATACAATTACTCTCACCATCACCACTGCTGAATACACCACTCACTGCCTCCTTGTGCTCACGTCCACTGCTTGGTTTCCATAAATATTCAGCAGAATGTTAATGAGTGCAATTATTTCCACATGGAGGAATTCAATGACACTTTTACTTCATATGCACTTCCATTTCAGACACCATTTTGTTGACTGCCTCTCTGCTCCCATCTGTCACCCAGCAATGAAATGTAACAGAATATTGGTGAGAAGATTCAACCTCTACTGCCATACTACCAGCATCTGCCTATCATCATGAGCCAACATAATAAAATAGGAGGCATTACTTTCAGAGCAGCCCTTGCAGTTACATAAACAGTTCACAACAGGAGCAAACCTCAACTGTCACTAAACATTCCACCTGATTTTTCTAACTTTAGTCTTTTCATTAAATTCAGGTAGAATGAAAGCTCTGGCACCTTTGATAACGAATCTAGCAATTTTGTGCAGAATTAGTTGAATACAAAAGGTAAATTCAAGCAGATATTTAATAACCTAGCTCTGTATAGCAATATGGGCTTTTAGTGTTTAGTAAACAGCTAATTACACTAGAATACAGGCTTTTTAAATTGAATGATCAGTGCAAATACAGCCCAACAGTGATTTGCGAGTCAGTACATCTCTGAGATTTAAATGAGAAAATTACCTCTTAGCTTAGCAAGGAAGTAATTGATTTCAGTCTATTTAAAATACATTGTCAGTTTGTGTATTTTCTTTTACTTCTTCAGAGAGATACTGTTTTGTCACATAATGGCAAATAATACATAACAGAACCTTGAAACTGCACATTAAATTATCCTTTTTTAATAAATCCAAGATGTTTTCTGTGTAAATAAAAATATATAACAGATGTCAGACATCTAAACTCTTTGTTCAGGTCACTGCTTGGAACATTGTTGGAGTATAGGTTTCCCTCTGTTTTTTGTTGTTGTTGTTTGGTTGTTTTTTGTGTGTGTGTGTGTGTGTACGCGTGTGCTTATGGATTTTATTTTTTTAGTTTGGTTTTGTTTTAAATAAGTATATTCAATCTTCTTTTTTTTCTTAGTAATAGTTAAGCAAAATACTCACCCTTTCAAATATGTCATCAAAAGATCAGAGAGCTTTCTAAACAAACTGTAGTCAACTTCAGCAAACTGAAGGACAGTTTGCAGTGCCTGGAAAGATGTTTAAATGCAATAAACTAAAATAAGTTTTAAGATTTCTTACAGAGATCTGTTTTGTCTCTTCATTATCCACTTTGGACCCTTTGTCATACAGCAATATTACTGTATCCCAAAAGAAGCTGAAGCAAGAAGGTAGAGGAACAAGACTCATGCCAAGTCATATATAGACTTCTAATTCAAATTTCAAATTAACATTAGATTGAATTGATCATGTAAACACAGCTGACTTGCAGTTGTTGCATTTCAGTTTCTTTAGCATTTCTAGTTCACTGATAAAAATGTTTTGCACCTCAGTCAAATTGGATTTGCACAAGTTTCTGTCTCCTTTCTGGAGGAAACCTAGTCCAAACCTCACCGTGTTACAGACAGTTCCCTATAAATATCCATATGCATTCGTGACATGAAGAAAACAGAAAATAATTTTAATCTACAGAACCAGAAAATGAGATAAAATTACTGTGTAAACTAGTGGTTATCGTGTTCAATAAGGAGGCTCCATATCTTGTCCAAGTAAGTATTTCTGTTTTAAGTAATGAGTCATCAGCTAAAGTACTGTGTATTCTGAGGAGGAAAGAACAGAAAACAGGTCTTTCTTCTAGTAACCTATTCAGTAACCTACAAGATAATAATTGTTTATATGCTTTCTGAACTGGCGACTGATACATGCAATTTGAATTCACTTAAGATCAAGTTTTCAGAAAAGATAAAAGATCAGGACTTTTTCCTCCTGAAATTAGTGGGCCTGTATTATCCAATAAATCAGACGGCCCTTTATTGGTCTGATGTTTTGGGTGACTAGCTCTTATTTTAAATGAGCACCACTTAGGCTCACAAGTGCTATGTTCCTTCTAAAACTGATGCTGAGAAATCATTTTACATTTCAGTGTTTCTGGAAATATTAAGAAAACTTCTCAATCCACAAAATAAATTGTCAAAGGTGCCTCAGTAGCTATGTATTCATTTACTATATGATGGTCTTCAAGATCCCTTCCAATTCCAATCATTTTATGATTTCACATCTCCAAAAATCATATTTAAATGCTTACAGATTGATAATTAATAAAACCATCCTTTCATCCAACTTGATTCTAAAAGCCTGAAGCATAAATCCTTCCTTACTTACACTCAGTAAAATACTAGAAAAACAGTCTACTGAACCCAGCAGCAGAGCACGTCTTTGCATTGCCAAATTGCTTTCACATTTAAATCATAATGGCTGTATGTCATTTTGCTATCACTTACATTGAAAATCTGAATTACAAACACATGACCAATTCTCCAGTTTACATCAAGCAAATGTCACAGCTTTCGATCCAGCTTATTACAGATAGCTCAGCTTGCACTGTGCTTAAATAGAAGAAGGATGCATGTTCCCAGAACAGTAAAATATTTAAAATGAAAAATTTGTCTTTTAGTTTCCTTGTGTACTTTGCCTTTCTGGATTTGTAGTTTATGTAGTAAGCTTCTGAATTATTCTGTACAAAACTCTCAGTCATACTAAGCTAAACAGATTGTCAGCATTCATCCTAAGAAATAACTACACAAAATCCATTTCAAAAGGTTCAACTAATGAAAATTTTGTCATTAAGTCCTCTCTAGACAAGAGCAAAGTTTTATTTTATAGAATTTTTTAAAAAATTAAACATCCTTTATGGTTTAAAAAGCAGCACTCACGTATATACTCTCCCTGGATCCCAGCATTACATCTCAAATATTCAGTAAATCCTGTTGACTTAAGAAGTATTGTCTTACAATATTTAAAGACTTATTAGGAAGCAGATTGTGTGGAATTTTAAACAGCAGACTTGCCTCTGAGCAACCAAGTTTTCTCACTCTCTTCACTAAGGTATGAACCTGAAGCCTATGTCAAAGTATCACGTATTTATGAATACATTGGCAGAATTAACATAAGCCTGAAATCACTGGCCATAGAGAATTACTTACAGACCCAAGAAAGATGAATGTTGATGGATAAATGAGGGACAGATTCTCAACTGGTGCACACTGTCAGCATAACATTCATTTATTTTCTTGGACTGTAGGCAGAAGTACAGTATGCTTTGGGGATCTCTGATTGAGGAAGTCTCTTACTTTGTCCTTTCTCACTTTGACTTTTCATTATTTTATGCAAGTTACTGCTTTCATTGTCATCTTCACTTGAATTCTGACGTTGGTTGATAGTTGCAACATGCAAGTTACTATCACTTTTACAAGATAAAAACACAATGGGAATGAAGTATGGTCTCTATCTTAAGCACAATGCAGCCTTGCACAGAAGGAGAAGTCAAACTGCTTACAGTACACATTCTGTCTCTTCCTTCCAGCACTCTTCTTCTATGACTTCCATCTTAAATGGCAGCCATGTGCTTCAGACTTTATACTCAATCTACATACGGTTACAAGTCCAGGAAAATAAATAAATAAATATTACACAGGTTTGATGGGCATCTCCAAATGTTCTTGTAAAAAGATGAAGATTTTATTTAATTAAAAATAGAATTGGTTACTACTCCATCACCGATTATATATACTATTTAACAACAACATCATGAAAATGTGTAGATATCATCTGAATTTCAGCAACATAAGAGCACTACCCCTGGGCTCTTGAGTCATTCATGTCTGCTTATGGAGCAGTTCACCTTAGATGAGTGAATTTCTTCAATATACATACAGTCACAATAATTTGAGAGAACTGAGTTCAAAAGTTAGAAAAATAAAGCCTAATATTCATATTTAGGGTATTTTCTGAACTCTAGAAAGTGACATGACATGCTTTGAAATAAGGACAATATCTATAGGTCTGGATAAATACAGCAGCTAAGGTAAAAGCAGCTTTGTTGTTGTACAAGTAAAACTGTTCTGAAAACAAAAAAGAAGAAAGAAAGAAAGAACATTTTATCAAAGCTGTATACTACTCCTTGATTACCTTGTGATAAGCAAAACTTGCATTATTATGGATGACACCTTGTCCAATTTTGTTAACAGCACTTAAAAATATTTTTCTCCACTGGAAACTGTAGTGCAAAGTGTCAGAGACTTTGGCTATGAACATGAACATCTATAGATACCTATATTCATGATAATAGCTTTGGCACTATCCAGCATTGTAGACAGTGTTACTACAGATCAGTATCTATTTTATGGTTTTCTATGAATGATCCTAGATATTGTTTGAAACAGTCACAGAAGAACTGAAGGTAATTCCTGAAAATGGTGAACATAGCCAAGTTTCTGAAGGCAGGATTATACTGCAAATGCAAACTTTAAGTCATCTAAAATCTACACTAAACTGAACAGTGCAATTATCAGACCAACATTATACTGGAATGAAATAATTAATGAATTAGAAACAGTGTGGAAGGAGATAAATACTAGATCATAAAGTGGGGCATGCATTTCCAGCACTTGCATAGAGCCACTCTGTCAAAAAAACATTTGAAGTTTAATGAGTTTGTACGATATCAGGAGCGTATAATTTATGTAGAATTTTTGTTAGAATAGTGGAGTAAGAAAACTACATGTAAGTAAAATGTCTCTTTTTGAGTCATTTCGCTACTCTTTGTTATTGAGAAGCAAACCATGGTAGAAGTGAAAAGTTAAATTTTCCATTAAGCAGTGCTTTCGTACGCTGTCCACAAATGGCACTGCTGTTTATCTGGCTGTATTTAGAGCAGCGTTACAGAATATTTCAGCACCAATGAGTAGAGATGTTTACTGAAATGGTAATAATTGTTGTCAGATAGCAAAAATTTATGCAACACTCTTCCATTCTAGCACGCAGTATTTTACTCAGTTTGGCACTTTTCCTTAAGCTTTTCCTTCATAAAGTTTGACCTATCCTTTAAAATATAAAAAGGTGAAAGCCCTGAGTTGGCATAATTTAATGTGTGCCACTTTTATACAAAACTGTGCATTTTTTTGTTTCGTAGTTATTCTTGTCTTTGTGTATATGACTGACTTGCAGCCAACTGAGCACTCACTTCCCTACAGTATTTACTCCTTGACAAGGAAGTGTGCAGAAACCCTATCAATGCTTACTCAGATTACCAACTGCAGAGTAAATGCTGTAGTGCATACGTGGTTAATACCACTTCAGGTTTTCAGAATCACCATGTTGACTGACCCTTTGATAAAGCAGTTGTCCAATGTATCCTTGAAGCTATGTTCTCATATACCATTTATTTTTTACAGAAATGGATATAAGTTCTTAGTATAATTTCCTGCTAATCTGAGCATTTCAGAGGGCATTTGGGAAACATATTGGAAGCTGGGAAACATGAATGAACTTGAACAATGCAGCTGATTTCAAATCTGCTCATGAAAAGTGCCATCAAAATGAAAAGATCAGTGACATTGATAGCCTTTGTGCAAGGCAACTTGTCAGCAGTTTTCAGAAGCAAAGCCTTTTACACAGTGATTTTTTATTATAGCATACATTTAGTCCATGCAGCTTTGTTCCTCACTGACAATGGCTGTGTAAAATCTGTTCATAGTACCAGCTGTGTATGATAAATCTCCAGTGCCAATGAGGAAGATGAAGTGCATGGTATTTGTCTCCCCACACTGGATCCAGGGAACTTGGAGTTGATCATCTCATTGTTTAGACAAATGCCTCAGGAGCACTTAATATTTTACTTTAGCTTAATCACCTTTATAGTAATGTAATGCATCTATAATGGCTCGGGCTTCTCTCCAAAGATTTCTTCTGTTTATGTTCAAATAAAATAAAGGAAAAGACACCTAAAGTGATTCAGGGAACAAATATTTTACTGCTCCAAAAATCACTGACATAATTCACTGGAGAGAACTGTTGTTTCTCAGCCAAGAATTAACTAGCCTCATCTGTAGAAAATTGTGAAAACACATCTGAGCAGTTTTCTTTCTCATACAGATCTTTTGTAAAATTTCCTAGCTGTCAAAACTCGTTAGCAGGCTAAGTAAGAAGCCAAAAAAAAATGGCCTAATTCCTGAGGATTTGGGTGGATTTTGGTTTTGGATTTTTTTTTTTTTGTCTATGAGCAAAAATGGTAGTTCTTGTAATGCAGTAGTGTTTCTGTCTTTTTGTACCAACTGAAAATGCATTTTAAATAACGCCCCAAGTTGTTTTGTTTTTAAATAGATAGTTTGAGAATTGTGTATGGGGTATTTGATCCATAGACTGCCTCACAGCATGGTGGTATGTATGGTAATGCTGTTTCTTAAAGCATATGGAGGCTGATCAATACTGTGCTTTGTGTACTGTCTCTTATAAAAGAACAATACAGAAATATGTCTCTATGTCTGTACCTCTCCATTTTGTAACATCTTAATTTTAAAGTAAAACTGCACCTAGCATCACTAGAATAGATCCTTGTCTCCGCATGATCACTTTTGCTTCACACATTTAGGCTGATATCAGTGCCACCAGGTGGTAATAAAAATACAAGATCATTCGACTTAAGGTGAGGAAAATCAATATATAGATTGTTTTGGTTTGGTTTTTTTTTTTACAGGAGTTACAAGATAAATAGTTTGGATGTGAGGAATCACAGTCAGCTCATGACAGCCTTGCCACTGTGTGCTCTGGCACAGTAATATTTTAAAAGCTGGGCTTTGTTGGGATTTACAGGGTTGACAGCCCAAAGAACCAATGCCTCAGTACCACTCAAAGAAGTGCCAAATCCTATCCTTTCCCCTAGGTCAGTTCTACCATATTGTGTCAAGAGATCTTATTGCAGGTGTCCCATCTATTGTGTGAGACATAAAATTCAGGTGAAATTTAAATAGCAAAATGCAGTCGCAGTGAGAAAGTAGTAGTTGCACTGTATATCCCAGCTACTATCATGTATTTTCTTGGGGCTTTAGATCCTTATCCATGTTATATTATTTTTCACGTATTATTTTTTTTTAATGTCTCTAACCATGATGTAGTGTTCCTGAGTGATGGGATCTTGGAACTGCATTTTTCTCTACTAGTGTCTGCATCTCAGTTGAATCCGAAAAGATTTTTTCAAGTTTGGACCAAATCCTTTTTTTAAATTTTTTTTAATAACTTCATAGCATATTATAGTATCAAAGTTTGTACTAACTTATACACAGATTAAAATGCTTAAAAAGCAGGAAATAACATGCTCACCGTTCTCTATAGTTCCCATTTCTTACATAAAGATGCTGCATGAGATGATCTTTCGCTTTCACTGAAGTGCCATTCACCAACCAGTCTGCTACTGAGTGAGTCTAGTCCAATGCTCAGTGGAATATTAAAATGACCACCACATTCCCAAGTAGATCAGAAATGCTGACAAATGGCATAAAAATGCAAAGGGAAGGGCTCCATGAGCACAATCAGTGCTAGTCTAACTTTCCTTCTTCTGAAGTCAATGAAACCAGAGACATTGCCTTGAATGGGAGGAGTTTGACCCATAAACCCACCCTCAAACTGTAAGTCAAGTCTATACAAAAACCGCAGGAGGCATTTTAGGAAAAGAAAGGGTAAAGTAAAACTTTATCTGGGGAATGGCCAACATGCAAGCACACTACATACAGTTCAGTCCATACTAATGACTGGGGAACAGAATGAAGTTTTACCAAGTTGACAGAGAGATACAAACTTCGTCTGGTTCCTAGGTAAATAATGGATTCAGGAAGATCTGATTTCCAGGTAAGAATATAAAAAGGGGTGAAGAATGTAGAGTTAAAGATACTGTAAAACAAAGTTTATTAATCTAGAGTTTATTAATCTAAATTCAGATTGTTAATCATAACATTTTATGAAGTCTTTTCTCCTCCCTTAAGCAAGTGTAGAAAAAAAACAATACATAAGTTGTTACATGGTAACCCAGGACCATAAACGGAAAAGTGAAGTGATAGCCATGCCATGTCCTGAAATGCAATGAAAATTGCAGAAACAACATGACAGTGAGCATGCAAAAGAAAGCCAAAAACAAAGCAAAACTCCNGAAATATCTCCTTTTTTTGGTAGTATATTGTATTCTGCAGTAAATTAGTAATATATAAGTATATTAATATATAACTTAAAAATATTATTTTATGTGTAATATCTATATTAATAAAGATTTTAATATACTTGAAAGTATATTAATAATTTTAAAAAGAAAAGCCTAGGATCTTCATAGAACATTTTGTTCTTTGGTAATTTATTATCTATTGTGTTTCCAGCTGAGGCACTTTTACTGAGACGCAAGCACAGACAGAACCTAGCAGAGTTGAATCCAAAGAGTATTTTTGGGAAGACACTTTCATGAATAAAAATAAAGCCTTCAACTGGCTTCCAGCAATTTTGAAGCATGCATTTAACAAACCAGAGGAATTGCTCCTTCATACCTCAAAGATTTAAGTCCAACTTCAGTGTTACACACTTTATGGCATCTTGTAAAACAGTGAATGTACCAGTTAGTATGATCTGGCTAGTTTGCTAACTGCAGGTCATATGTCATGTCATATGACATGGTTAGTGTGCAGAGTGGGTTTGGCATTCTGATTTAACATAGAATTCAATGTAATTCATGCAACTGCTGTGTATGGGGAGATAAACATTTCCCATGTCAGCTAAGATTTGCTAATCTGTGGTGTAACAAGCCGCCCATACGTTACAGCGTAATGAATTGTGTAACATCTTATTCTAGACTGAGAATCTACTGCAGTGATCTGAAAACAAGCTCCAGCTCTTACGCTGTCACCACATATAACTAAGTTCATTTTGGTTGCTGCCGAGCTTCACACATTTTATACCAGTTCTATTCACATGCACTGATAATACTACAAATGATGATTTCCAGAAATTCCACAGAAGTTGTTAAAATGATGCTCATTTAAACCAGCTTTGGCTGGTACTTTTAAGTGAGAGCCTTGATTCCTCACTGCAAGTATGTCCACATAGAACAACGGCATTTATAACCTATTTTACATACCAGAAGCTTTACAGAGAAATAAATCACTGCTTCTCAGATTGTCATGATTATGAGACATCCAATATTGCATTCTGACACACAGACATACCTTAGGTTACTTCAAAGTGACCAAACTATTTCAGTCCCTCTGGTGATAGCAAGATAAAGCAGGATTAATGGAATGGTGAATTAGACACCTGATATTTGAAGATCCACTTTATCATTCTGGTTACTATCTGCGTAAGTACATGATGTAAATGCAAATGTAAGCCAACACCTATTTTACTTCACACAGCTGCACAGCTGTAGGGAAGTGATTTGTAAAATTTTTAACAGTGATATTATCCATGCTTAACTCTTATTCACACGATTTTACAGGTTTTTAATTGTATTCTTTGTTCTATGATACATATATGACAGAAAGCATTAGCCACATGACAAATAGCTGTCATAACCATTTAGAAAGTATCCTTTCCCTACTTTAATCTTTCTCAGCATGAAATTATGTTGTTTGGTTGTTTCTGCTGTGAGATGCAAGCAATTACTCTTGCCTTGAANGACTGAGAATCTACTGCAGTGATCTGAAAACAAGCTCCAGCTCTTACGCTGTCACCACATATAACTAAGTTCATTTTGGTTGCTGCCGAGCTTCACACATTTTATACCAGTTCTATTCACATGCACTGATAATACTACAAATGATGATTTCCAGAAATTCCACAGAAGTTGTTAAAATGATGCTCATTTAAACCAGCTTTGGCTGGTACTTTTAAGTGAGAGCCTTGATTCCTCACTGCAAGTATGTCCACATAGAACAACGGCATTTATAACCTATTTTACATACCAGAAGCTTTACAGAGAAATAAATCACTGCTTCTCAGATTGTCATGATTATGAGACATCCAATATTGCATTCTGACACACAGACATACCTTAGGTTACTTCAAAGTGACCAAACTATTTCAGTCCCTCTGGTGATAGCAAGATAAAGCAGGATTAATGGAATGGTGAATTAGACACCTGATATTTGAAGATCCACTTTATCATTCTGGTTACTATCTGCGTAAGTACATGATGTAAATGCAAATGTAAGCCAACACCTATTTTACTTCACACAGCTGCACAGCTGTAGGGAAGTGATTTGTAAAATTTTTAACAGTGATATTATCCATGCTTAACTCTTATTCACACGATTTTACAGGTTTTTAATTGTATTCTTTGTTCTATGATACATATATGACAGAAAGCATTAGCCACATGACAAATAGCTGTCATAACCATTTAGAAAGTATCCTTTCCCTACTTTAATCTTTCTCAGCATGAAATTATGTTGTTTGGTTGTTTCTGCTGTGAGATGCAAGCAATTACTCTTGCCTTGAACTTAAGCTAAAGTATATTCATTTATTAATAAAATCAGCTTGATCTGAACATTGATGATCTGTACTTTTTTGGTAATTCCAGAAGGAGTTTATGTCATTCAAAATATTGTTCTATAATTCTGAGGGTGACAGTCCCCAACAGCAGCAATATAAACCAGGAATACAGCAATCTATAAGAAAAAGCACATTTTAGGTGTCAGTTTGTTAGGCATACACATGACAGTTACTGCCATCTGGACTAGAATCATGGCCTGAATAGTCATTATTTACCACGAAGATTTTTGTTTTTTGTTTTGTTTTGCTTTGTTTTTGTTCTGTTTTGTTTTCTGTTATTGTTATTATTTCAATTGTTATGATTTATTAGACTTGGTGAAACAATCTTTTGTGGATTATGTTCATGTCTCTAGTATTCTACAGTTAATTTGTACTGAATGCAATATGCTGATGATGGATAGTCTACAAGCTTTAGATTTATTCATGCAGAAATATTCAAGACTCCTGTTGCAAATTTAGTTTAATGGCCAGCTTTGAAAATTGGGTTATAAATCACTTACTCAAAAAACTTTTCATGATATGGACAGGTTTTGAGATAGAAGCTAAAGCTTACAGACTGTTTTAGTTGTACCAAGACAGCACCAAGACTTCTTCTCAGGGGAAGACTGAGACAAGTGCACTGAGAAGGGTACTTTTTCCAATGAAACTTTTGACAGTTTAGGAAATATGCCACTATTGCTATCATTTTACAACAGCACTCCTAAGGTTCTGAACAAAACCACAGCTCTGCTGAGCTAGAACCTGTAGAAATGCAGAGTATATTTGTAGAGCATCTGCTTACAACCTAAAGAAATGAGACAGATGAGCAATGGTGTGGAGCAACTATTATTATCCATATTTTATAGTAACAGATCAGACACAGAAAGAATGCCAGACTTCACTTTTGAATTCTGTTCTTTTTCCTACTTGGAAGTAGGAAGAAGTAGTAAGGGAGACTTAGCTAATTCTGACCCTTATCATTTCCCATCAGGTACAAATTCAACTTTGTACACTTAGAGCAGGGGCAAGTCCTTTACATTAGGAGACATTTCTCTTGTAAATTTTTCCAAGGTTGATGCTTTGTTCATTGTATCCTTTACTGCATTATTTAGTGCAGCTTTTATGTGTATTTACACAAATTAATAAAACTGTTTCCTTGGGGTTTCACATGGGACAGTGCCACCATCTGTACCGTTTTCAGGCCAATATTTATGGCTCCTCCAGGAGGTGTGGTATGGAACCACCCCAGGTTGATGGAAGCCGGCCTTGTAGGACACTCTAATGCATTAGCCATAAAATTAAAAAGGCCTCGAATCAAATATTTACTAACATGTTTTCAGCTTAAAATAGTCCCAGCTACTTCCTCTAGAGCACAGTTCACTTGTGTGAGTATATGGTAGGTCCAAACTGGACTAGCTGGGACATGATTCAGCATGCATAAAAAAGGCTCAGGACTGCTTCATTCTGCAAACACATAAAACCTAGACAGGTTCCAAAATAATGTTTCTGTAATTATAATTCAGAGCTGAGAGAAATATCTCTCTTCAGAGATTTCTTGGCAGCTAAAACAAGGGAGGGCTGACAATCATAATTGTAGGTATAGAAACCAAAAGCTACCCAAATGCTGCCGTACTTTCTTAGGTCCTTACAAAAACACAACTTCAAGTTTTTTCTGTGCCTTCATTGTAGAAAGCAGAGGTCTAATCCTAGAGCTTTGGCTTTGTGAAAATTCAAATGCAAGAATGAAAAGTTTGCTGCGACAGAATAGTAATTTTCTACTCAGTATTCCTATGGATGAGTTTTGTGTTTCTTACTAGTGGTTCCCCTGACAAATTGGGATTTATCTTCCCATCCATTTTCATTGCAAACCACATCATAAAAGATGTTATTGACTGCTTTGTATTCAGCGACAAAATCCTCTTCTTATCAAATGCATTCTGACTGTTGATAAAAAAGTGATGCACTTGATAGCACACGGGGATTTAAATACTGAAAACTGCAAAGGGTACTTCTGCAGGCCAGTGCACAGTTCCTAGCAACGCTCTGGTCTAATTGCTAGAAACTGGCTGCAGTCACAAGCATCAGTGCCAGATTTTGAATATAGAAACTTTGAACAATGTCTAAATCTGGTTTTTGATACAGCCATTATAGAAAGGCAGAAAGAACAACATAGATCAACTTCCTCCTTGAATTCCTAGGTATCGAAGACATTACTATAGCCCACCAAATTACATACAGTAGTTAAAATGCCTGGTAATGTAGATTTGATTTAAAAGTCTTCATTGTATTTATTTCTATGTGGAAAAAAAAGTCAATATGTAATCCTCCCTGTAATGTGCACATTCCAGCAAAAACCATTCTTAAAATATTCTAATAAATTCTAAAAGGAAAGCCTACGCAAAAATGAAAAAGAATACTAATGGATACTTCAACATCTAAAGTAAATACAATTTATTTTAACTCCGTGCAGTCATGGAGCAAAAAAAAATGTTTCATTGTGACTAGCAGCAACTGCAATAAATCAAAGTGAGATCTGAAATTGACAAATTGTCATGTTATTTGTGAACATTACACCTCAAAACCAGACCATGTTTAACAAATACACTGATGAGCATGTACCAACACAGAAAGAAGTATTCACTGGGGAAAAGAAACCTGCACTGTCCTACAGCTACCTTCAGTCAGTCCTGTTGGCCTCCCACTTTATCTCAGGTTACCCAAGAATAAGTCTGTGCTAAGAAATCTGTTCAGTAAAACGCTATGTTTTGTATTCTCAGAACAAAGGAATAAATCACCTTAAACTATTATAAAACAAGACTGCTCTATGGATTTACAGCTGGTAATCTCAGCAGGTTAAAGAAGTCCACACCTGAACAGTGAGGATGAGATTTCCCCAGTGGGACAAAGAGGAGGGGAAGCAGAGCTTATGGAGGCTGTTTTAAGTTATCAGTGGAGAAACAGAACAATCTTAAATTGTGTTTCTCTCAGCGCACACTGAATTGTCTCTGGCACCATCCTGCACCAAATCACAGCTCTTGACATGACATTCCTTGTTTGAATAGGTAGGCCTGTTTCACAGAAGTGTGCACCTGTGATCTGCAAAATACTCCAATCATATTTAATATCTTCCAACCCTAGGCAGTATTAAATTCTGAAATAGTCTGCCAAGTACCTTTTTTTATTAAGTGCTATGAAAAAAAAAAAGATTTTCATATTATTCTTCTGTATCCTAGAGAGTCAAATCATGGTAAACAGTGATTCTTGCAGAAGGAATCATCTGCAGTAACAGTTTAACTTAAAGTGGAGAAAAAAAGTAAAGATCACAGTGGTACTAATGTTATAATGGAAAAGGGATAATGCAATGGTTACAGGAGAAAAGGGACAAAATTGACAGCAAGGAAGGACAACCAAAATAATACTAAATGTGGAAAATACATTTCTGACTTGTCACAGAAATAGAAAATTGAGAATATTCAAAGGGGAATGATGCTTATCCCAACAGCAGCAATAGAGTATCTCTTTGAGGTCTTCATAGTAATTGATAATGATTTTTAAGTTTCCAGTTCTAGATGTTGCAGATCTACAGAGGTCAAGGATAGAGATTTCAAGCATATAATGGCTTCATTTCAGTTGTTTTGACTGTCTCATGTAATTTGCTATGCTTTGTCTTTTTTCTTCGGTATTTGCCATTTAAAAATAACATTCTAGTTCAAATCAAATTCATCAGAGTTAATTACAGCAGACCATGATTTTCAATAGTAGATGCCTGATGTGAGCCTTCCAAGCCTATGTTTGGGTATGAAACAATCAGTTTCAGAATTGACTGAACTGAGTCTGCCTAAGTGCACACATAATGGAATCACTAACATTCACATTTTTACAACCTATTTTATTTTAATCCTTTAAGAAACACTATAATAAAATGCAAAGAATACTCTTTCGTTTGTTTTTCAAAGTCAAGTGACTTTGTATCAATGGATGAGATAGTGCTATCCACACTAATTTCCCATAAGGAGATTCTCCTTCACGAGGAGAGACTTCACATGATTATCTTTGTATGTGCCATATTATCATAATCTATTGTCTACAGGACAATCAAGGTGGAAGTGCTAGCTATCTGTGTAACCATACAGACTCAAAATTATATATACATACAGAGAGGCTGTAGTATACCACAGGCAAGAAATGCCTGCATAACTCGTTAAACCTAGATTTTTTCTGCGACAGAGGATTCCTGTTGTTCCTGACTAGTCAGCAATTATATTACTGAGGTGGTCCAGCAGCCAGAAACTGGTTCCTGTTGATCCCACTGCCAGGTCTTTTTCGCATTCTCTCTTACTGTTCTTTCAGTCTC
Source organism: Odontophorus gujanensis (assembly GCA_013399175.1). Lineage (NCBI taxonomy): Eukaryota > Metazoa > Chordata > Aves > Galliformes > Odontophoridae > Odontophorus > Odontophorus gujanensis. Next base: position 144,039 of record VXAB01001604.1, read on the forward strand.
GGGTTAAATGTTTTCTGTTGTCTTAGTTCATTCTGTAATAAACGCATCACAACTCCAGCACACACAATCAGTCAGAACTGGCAGTTTCTCAACTCCACTAAACTCAGAACTGCACGAAGGCTAAATTACTTCTGTCCCAGGAGACTGATTCTTTGAGGTCAAGTCAAGCTCATTAAGGAGAACAGTGTGGGGAAGTTTGTGCTGGAGCCTTTCAGCTATACCTATCACGCATAAATGCTTTGAATTCTCTGTATTATTTCTTTTATATAATTTCTAGTACTATGCCATCCCTCAACTATTGCATTACCAGTATTTTTCTGCGTCAGCCAAGTGACATTTCCTCTGAACACATCCAGTAAATAAGCACAGTCTGGAAAACAGGGCATATAATTGGCTTTAGGAGACTAGGATTCTCTCAGTCTGACCCACTTTATGAGCCTGGCATGATCACACCTCCACCTGCACCACTGTTTCCTGCTGTAGCAACCGTGCTGCAGTTAAGCCATCCACTGCAGCACAAGACTGTCTCACACTGCTGAGTTTTACATTGCTGAACATAGATAAAGCCCTAGACACCACAGCTCCGTATGTGACAATAACAAATTCAGTGTCAGACTGATGCTTAAACCTCCATGAACGTTCCTTTTTCTTTCCCCCTGTAAATGTTTCCATTTTAATGAAATGGAAAATACCTAGCTTGCTTTACTCCAAACTAATGAATAGGTCAGTACTGTCAGAAGACTTTCCTAGCAATTCAAGGAACAGGACATGAAGAAGGAAAATAAATAGCTATGCAGTCTGTCTCCTTGTTGAGTCAGCACCAGGATCATTATTTTTAATAAAAGGATTAAAGTACTCAGATTCACCGGAAGTCAAAACCTGTGACAAAAACAAATCTTTTTCTCTCTTGCATCCAGTGTTTACATATAAGAAGTGTCTACTCTGGATATAGTTCCTGTCCTTGTCTCTAACTGAAGAGTTTATGCATAATATTTACTGAAAATAATGCTGAGTTATTAATTGTTAATGTTAAATATGATTTTAAAATTTATTTTTCTGAAATCAAAAATATACTCAGGGGGTAAGACCATCAGAAAAACAGTACAGTGGCCTTAAATGAATATCTGGTGTAAGAATGCATTTTCTTTGCATCAGTAAATTCTGCATTAGCTGAGTGGCCCCGGTACTGTGTGGGAGCTTGTGAGGCACTTGGGGACTGTTGGTTGCTGGCTGTAGGTTTCAGATTCCACTGATAAGAAGGCTTGTTATTAGTCACCCCTTGCTACTTTCTTTCCTTTCTTGAAGTGAACATCATCAGAAAATTTGTTCATTATTCAGCTCACAGCACCTCTCAGTTGCAATTTCTCTTCCATTCTCAGCATCAGCCATACTCAAAATATGTCACTTTTCTCATTCTTTTTTTTTTTTTTTTTTCCATATTAGTAAAATACACCCAGTTTCTCATCATCTTGCTTATCACCCACTACAATGCCCTTTGGTTCCTTAGGATTTACTTGCCAAGCAACACACTTTACAAACACTACAAACCACGCACAGACAGGAAACTCCATAGTCCCACAGTCTTCTCCTCCATTTACCTCTTAAACTCTATTTCCTACTCAGGTGACTTAACTGTCATTTATGAGATATAGTGAGTATTTAACCTCAGTGTCCCATGTACACAAAAACTTACTGAGAACTGTCCTTATATGAACAGTGATCTCAATGATTTGTCAGTTCTTCACTGCTTTTCTCAACTGGTAGGAAATGAATGGCACAAGAGAAACATTTCTCCCATCAAAGCTCCCAATTATACATCAGATCATTTCCACATTATCATGTTTTGGTTTTTTTTTAACAGAGTTGGTGTAGATCCAGATGAAGATATGAAAGCAGAAGCTGCAAGCCAGGTATGTTATGATTTCAGATGGATGATTTCAGATTCAGATGTGCTGCCTAAATCTGAACCACTCAAGAAGAACATTTTACAATTTAAAAAAAAAAAAAAAAGTGTTATAGCTGGAAATTTTTTAAACCAGCAAATTACAAATAAAAAGAAGGAACTGCAAAGTGTCTTTATAGTACAAGGTACGAAAAGGGAGATGTATTTCATGAATATTTTGTAACTAAAGGTGTTATACAGCTTTGAAGAAAGTTATAAAGAGGTGCAAAGATGTCCTGAGAATTCTGATAAGTAGAATAGTATAAATACAGCCTTCATAAATCCAGCTATTTATCACCTTCCAGATGCTGCATTTTGGAAACTGAGACATTTTGGAACAACTTTCCATTTCCTGGACTAAAAAAGCAAAGCATGTAATGTTCTGTCCTAGCAGGTCATGTTTCTGAAAGTATTTTTAACATGAAAATCTGTCTATGTTTTGAACATGAAAACTTCTAACTGAAGGAGTTTATTTAAAAAGCTGCAGCTGGTCGTCCACCGCCCTTTTTGTCACACATATGTAGAGCTGTTTCAGATGCAGCATTGTCTGCAACAGTATAATTCAGTAAGGTTCAGTACACATAGACATAAGGCGTCCTTCAGTACACTGAAGGGTGTAGGGATAATCAGCATGAGAGCTGGCAGATTATCACAGCAAAAACTAACAAACACATAAACAAACAAAATGTGCCAAATACTGTGTTCCTGTTTCTAGATGATACCATCCCATGCATTCCTTCAATCTGCCCAACTGCAACTGAAATCACCCAACAATTAGAAAAATGTAGATAATAAGGGCAAGAAATGAATGAGATACCCTCTTGACATGGAAACACATGAGAGATATCATTAAGCAGCGTCCAGTACTCTTAGGTACTGAACATCTAAATTTTACCCATCTGCACATATCAGAAGCCATTTAGGGTCTCAGCTTACACTGAGCTGAATGGAATTCGGGCGCCTAAATGTCCTAAAGTTTCTCTGAAAATAATAGAAAAAGGTGATTCATGTCTGATCTTACCCTCAGTTTTATGTCTCTGTCCCTTGTAAAATGATGACAGGCCGGCTGTGAGCCAGCAGTGTGCCCTGGTGGCCATGAAAGCCAGTGGGATCCTGGGATTAAAAAAATTTTATAAAGAGTGTGGCCAGCAGGTCGAGGGAGGTGATCCTCCCACTCTACTCTGCTCTGGTGAGGCCCCACCTGGAGTATTGTGTCCAGTTCTGGCACCCTAGTACACAAAAGACCGGGATCTCCTCAAAATAGTTCACTGGAGGGCCACAAAGATGATAAAGTGCGTGGAACACCTCCCTTACAAGGAGAGGCTGAGAGACCTGGGTCTGCTCAGCTTTGGGAAAAGAAGACTCAGAGAGGATCTGATCCATGTCTATAAATATCTAAGGAACAGGAGGTCAGGGGACGAGGCTGGACTCTGCTCAGCAGTGTGTGCAGATAGGACGAGGGGAGATGGCCACAAACTGATGCACAGGAAGTTCCACACAGATGTACGTGGGAATTTCTTCACAGTGCAGTGATGGAACACTGGCACAGGCTGCACAGAGATGTGGTGGAGTCTCCTTCTTTGGATATGTTCAAGACCCATCTGGACGCCTACATGTGCAACCTGGGCTAGGGAGCTACTTTGGCTGGGGGTTGGACTCAGTGATCTCCAGAGGTCCCTTCCAATCCCTGTGATTCTGTGAAAATGGCTAGTACAGCACTCCATTGCACCAAACTACAATACTGATATATTCTGAAGCTGAGGACACAGGTTACAAATATCGCTCCCCTAAGCATCTTGGTAGCAGTTCTTGCAATGCCTCTGACCAAATTCTGACCAAATACAGGATACCAAACTGTATTTGTGTTGTTAACCTTAATCTACTCTTGCATGAATTTCAAAACCATTTAATTTCAGAACCATTCTCCCTTCCAGCAGTCACAAGCTATCAAACATAACAGAATGTTGAACTGAGTGGTACATAATTGACCGAGTGCACATGGTTTGTGAAAACTTAATTTCTGCAGAAACTGGGCTTGTAGTCTTCATCTTTTAATAAAAATGAAAATAATTGTTTATGAATAACAATCACACATGAAGTGCCCAGCTGTGCCCTGTGAATCAACACCTATCTCTGTTGACAAAACTCACGAATGCAATTCAGAAGGTGTAAATAAATAAAACACATTTCATGCTCTGACATGTCTTTGTCTCCTTTTAGTAGAAATTTTACTTTGGAAAAAAAGCCTCTCTGTTCTGATTTCTTCTACCCTGTCATCTTCTATTTTCATTTCTCTGATTTCTTTGTATTTGACATCTCAATCATTTACTAATGCAGATCTCTACTTCATTCTCTGTCGCCCTCTTCGCTTTAACTTAGTACCTACTGGATTTGTTCAATCTATTTCAGGTTATTTCTTTAAAGGTTCTCTTTTCTCTCTCATCTCTTTCATTCCTCTTCTTCCACATTTTTTCTTTTTGCTTTCATTTTATTTCTAATATTTATATTTTATTATTTTTATATTTATATTGTATTTTAATATTTCTATTTCATTTACCTACTTCACATTTTCCATGTTGCATCTCTTCACAATGAAACAAGTTGTTTACTTACGGAACTAGAATACATTTCAGCTTTTCATAAGTATTACTAGCTCATATCATAGTTTGATTTGAATCCTGCACAGCGCATATTCATAAACCTAACAAAGAACTTGTTTAAGTAACCTATTAAGTGCCAGTGTCTCCTGTTGCCACTTAAATCTCTCAGCCAGATGAGCTGTGAGCCACCTGCCAACTCTCAGTGCCATTAACTGATGCTTCAGGATATTGTACAAGAAGGACCGAGTCCACTCAGGAGTAAGATATTTAAAAACCAGCAGTGTGTGAAAAGTAAGCCCCTAGAATAACCCTTTCTCAGCCAGAATGGAGAAGATTCCAGGTCTGCTGCAAAAGTTTCTGTCCGTCTGATCTCCTTTGTGAACCTCCTTGGAACGGGACCCTACAGTTTTAAGGATCAGAACATTGATATAATTATCATCAGTCCATTTATATACATGTAGATGTGTCATAGGAAAATAATTTTAATGTATTAGATTAGAAGAAAAATAATTACATAAATTGGTTTTAAACTGCACAAAGAAAAGCATTCCCATTACAAAGAAATTTAACTTCCAGCGAAACAGAAACAAGAAAATATCTTTTAGAGGACTGACAGTCCCATTCCTACTGCCATCATGCCAATGGCATTGACACGATGCCCAGAGCAAGACTAAACCATCTGTCTTTGCACAGAAGACCCTCAAACAAATATTATTTCAAATTATGACTCTCAGTGAAATGACAGCCCATCTACCTGTGCAGGGTACCTTGGAAAGCATCTCAGAAAGCAGTGTCATGGTTATTAGAATACCACAATCCCTCCAGAAATGACATTTTGTTAGCCATACGCTAAGAGCATCTGAGCTTGTAGGAGTAAACTGAAGTAGTCCCACAATAGCAATTAGATCGAAATGTCATTTTATTGATCTTAGAATATAGTGCTTCTCAGCTGCTTAATAAAATTGGAATCATTAGTAAAACTAAATGCTGCATTCCTCCACTGAGTATACAGTAATGAGAAATGTACTGTATGTGCCAAATTGCTCATGAACTGATTTGCAGAGATGACTTTCCTGTAACAGCGTTTCAGATTAAAAGGAAATAAAGTGCAGTAAATTGTAATATGGCTCGACATATATTTTTAATATTGGAACTTCATATTTTTGTCATAAAAATGCTTTTCACTTTTTCATTTGTTTATTCGCAGGGTGCATCTAACTTGGATAAAAATACAACCAAAGCAGAAAGTGCGTGGCTGTTCAGAGTATGGTATGTATTTGATCACAGGTATCCTTTTCTAAGCATCAAGATAGTTTCATTTCAACTGGCACTTTCTTAATACCCAAAACTGGTTATACCTGCAGAAACAAAAACTAAAGACACTGAAATAAATTACGCTTTTGTAAGGAGAAGAAATCTTCAAAGTTCAAATACAAAGTAGTTCTAGAGAAGTAGAGCAGTGTGGTGGTGAGGCTGATTGTGAGAACCAGCTGAAAAGCAAAGCACTGCCCTACAGCAGGAATCCCAGGAAAGTCGTAGTTCATATTTCCTAGATTTCTGAGCTTTTGTACATCATTTCACATTCATACTAACGCAACATTCATACATACATTTTCCCAGAGCAAAGGTGGAGAATACTCTCTTTGCACCCATACTCTCTTACTCTTTACATCAGCATTTGTGACCCATGCTGTCACTAACACCTGTGCAAAGAAATAGTACGAGCAACCATTGTGATTTATTGCCATTTCAAATTGACTCTGGAAAGGCCTTGTGTATCTGTCAGTGAGATCCTACCATAATAATCATGTCTAAACCATTACCAGAAAATAAAATGAACACAATAGAAGTCCTGCTAATTTCCATGCATAGCAACTAAGGAGCTAAATGGGCAAAGCTTTACTAGAATTCTCCATTATGCAGTAGCATATCTACTGATTATTCTCTTGTCCTGCACTACTGAGTAGAAATTAGCATTTCAGCTATAAGTATGCTTTTCTGATGTGATCTGCGACAAACTAAGATGAAGTATTTCAGCTTCCTAAGAAAAGTTCTAGTGAAGTTATCTTTCAAAGAGCCTTTTGACCAAAAAAAAAAAAGTCTTTCTGGTTATAAATGAATGCATTGAACTAATGCATCTATCAGAGCAGTTTTAAGGGCCAAAACACTCATAGTATTAATATATTTTCTTATAATAATTACTTAAGGGTACTCGTAAGTAGTAGGTAAATGCAATATAAAGTAGGAAACATGCTTAAAAATTAATGTTGGGTACCAGTGTAACTGGCTTTGACTATGAGGACTTCATCTTTTTCAGAAAGAATAGCTTGTGGTTTATCTTAAAAGCTGCAGGTTGGAAGAGATAGATAAATGGGAGGAGGGGGGGAAGGAGGAGAAGTAAAAAAAAATAATAATAATTGTGCTCTGGAAAAGAAATAAGAAAGCAAAAGGCAAGAACTGGACAAAGGTATGAATTAGAAAAAAAGAATGAAAGAGACAAGAGTAGAACTACAAAACAAGGAAAAGAGACAGGCGGAATGGAAAGAGAGAAATCGATATGAAATAGTTGGACAACAGGGCCTGCAAATTTAAAAGACTGTAGAATTCAGCAGAAGTGAAAACGATGGTCTTCTTTACAACTGTCTTCCAGAGATTATCTGTATGGTAGAGATCCTAAATCTTGGCTTCTGACATTTTATCTAGAAAGTGATTTTGAATCTGGGTTTCTGATGCTTTTTTCTATGAAGTCTAGTCTCCAACTCTTTTGCATTTCATGAAAAATATTATGGAAGTGTGATTTTTTTAAAAGGCATTAAAAAATCACATTCTTAAGAATCAACCTCTCAAAGTCATAATCTTTCTTCAAAATTCAGATTTTCAAGTTTTACAACCATGCCTTTATCCTACAATGTATTTTCATTACAAATAATACACCTACAATTTCACGAATAGTGAAAATCTATATCCATACAGAGTAATGGTTCAACCCACTAATGCTGTGACTCACAGCACTGAGCATTTTGTCAGTATGGCATTTTCTGCGCTAACACTCTTTGCGTGGAGATAAATAATCCACCCAGACTTTCTAGGTTTCTCTGTCTAATGTTACAAAGCTGTACTGCTACATTTAAAAGACAAAACTGTCATGTAGCACTGTATTTATGTTCACTAAAAGATTGCACAGGGGATTATGATATAGTTTCCAAAGATGAGACAGTGAAAAATAACACTCTGTCTGATTATGACCTCAAAAGTATACGTGACTGTGACATTTCTATAGTAGGAATTTCCTCTTAGGTGCTAACACAAGTCTCCTTAGTTTTCTGGCTGTAACATCTCTTATACCTGTTTATTTCATGGTCAAAAAGCAAAAGGAAGGAAATGTCACTGAAGAAGTCAAAAAGTTGTGCTGCTTTTTGCTGTCATTCTGAATGATTTCTACTTATTCCAGCCAACTTAGATGGTGACAATGTGCCAGACTAGAGTAGAACTGTACAAAAAGAAAAAAAAAAAAGACTTCTGAGAATCAAATTTTTTATTTGTTCTAAATAAAACAATAGGAGCCTTATCCAGAGCCAGCTGGATTCAGTAAGGATTGTTTAAGCAACTGTCTTTGAATCAGGTATTGACACCTAAGAAAAACATACTGTTCTCTAAAACCTAGGCTGGGAAATTTTAACACTGGAACAAGAAAAATGAAGAGATCATTATCTCATACATTATTACACAAAGCTCAAATAATCTTAAGACAACGCACCAAGGCAACATTTGCAATTTCGTCTCAATTCATCAAACAAGCAAAATGCAAAACAAAATACTTTGTATCTGACATTGGGTTAATTTCATTGAATTTATTTCAGTTTCCTTGTTATTACAACTTAGAGTGAATTATCATTTGAAGCTGTGATATACTCCTAAGGGCAAGTGGAGATGTGTGGAAAGAAAAACAAAATACTTCATCAATTTATTTTAGGAAACAAACAGCAAAATACACATACCTTTATATTGTTTTTGTTGTCTTTTTAAGGCAGGCGTAGCCAAGTTTAAGTACTGAATGAATAAGTCTGTGGGAATTTCATCTTGCAGTGACAATACCTGAGTATAAAGGGCAGAGCTCAAACAGGTGGTGAGCAAAGTAGTTCCATCCCAGATACATCCCACAACAAAACTGTAACTTTGCTCCCAACTGGCAGCAATCTGTTTTAATTCTTCTCAGTTCCCTGCCTCTTTACTTGCTTATAAGCATTGCTGTGTTTTGTTGCCTAATCCCAAGAGATTGTGCACCTGTCTAGAGTTAGAATTCTTTCTTTTCTACAAAGGCCTATATTCCTGGTCACAGCCTACCCCTTCAAGTGAAGGTAAAATGAGTCTAAGTGTGACTTTCAAACAGTCTTTACCTGCTTTTCGAGCTACTTTAAACTAAACTTGTTCCGTTATTTTTGGTTTGATACATTATTACACAAAGCTTCTTTCTCCCTCTGTATTCATGTAATCCTGACTTCCTCACATGACATCATTGTTGCTCTCACTGTTCTGTAGCATCAGTCAGTCAGATGACTGCGCTGCTCTTCCTCTTCTTGTAGAACACTTGTGTTGAGGAGAAAGTACTTGGTGCTGCTACACTGACATACACTACAATGCAATAAAATGGAGAAATAACTGAAACTGAAGATGAAAAAAGGGAATATAATGCATCTGCTAAGATTTTTCCTTCCACAAATGCTCACCTTCTTCTTAAGGAAAATCTGATATGTTGCAGGATAATTATGTGAGCTCACTTATCACACTCTAACTTGCCCTGAGAAAAAAATTTCTTACGTTGTAGAAGGAAAATATGCACAAGAGTACAATAAAGGGAAGTAAGAAGGAGAGTAAGAGAGGATGGCTTCACATGCTCTTAAATTTCTTTTAAGAAGTGTTAAACTGCAAGAGATAAGCCTTGGTCCTACATACAGCCAAGTCTGATCTTTTCTGGCAAAGGGGTAAGATAGGATTGTGCGCTGTGGTCACGCAAGACCAAATGAGCAGAGCTCTGCTGCTACCTATTTCTGGCAGACATGAGTGCTGAAAAGAGATCAGGCAGGAATCTGGTGGCAAGCAGGTGTACTGTAGGTATTGCAGTGATGCCTTCTGCTTCTCTTGCACTGAGCTACCAAAACTGCACAGGAATGCAGCTGTCTGACTTCCTCACAGCTTTGCTTTTTGATGCCCTCATGCACACTGCCACAAATAGAGTAGCAAGAGGGGAGGTTTCTTCTTCTTTTCAGATTTCTTTTGACTTTGAGGAACTAGCGTTCAGTTACACTGAATAGAAACAGGAGTATGGTTCTGAGTGAGGCAATTCTCTGTGTAACAGCTGCTAAAAGTGTTTCTACTTGAACTGCAGTTATCCATCATTCAGATGTACACTGTTCAGTTAAAGAAAAAGGTTGTTTGTGTCCTTCACATTCACCCGAAATCAATCAGCCAAAAGGAATTATATTATTTGTAGACTTCAAAAGTTTCTTCTCCTTAACTTATCAGGGCACCTATTTTTTATTTCTTCTGTCCTTTGTACACAGATAAAACAGCCATAATGGCTGCCTATAAAGTAAGATATGTACTTCTCTATGCTTGTGAGAAAATGGAAATACTTCTCAATGCAATTGAGACCATTCCAGGGTGAACTGCCAATCAAATCAAAATTCAGAATTTTGCAGCTTTCAAATGGGTTTTCTTTATGGAATAACTTATTACTGTCATTTCAGAGACAGACATTTTGGAAAGAAAAGACAAGAGCCTGTAAACACACATGTACATACCATTTTCTTTTACCTGCTGGAGAACTAAAGCTTTTTTAATTACTAATACTCTGATTTGATTCTTTTATCACCATGGTAGTATCAGTGAAATGGCACTCAGTGTCCTAGCTTTGGACCAGGACACTATTTTGTTAGACAGCTTCCAAACTCAGAAAAGAGCCCTCTCTCAGTGCCTTCAGTCTCATTACCAATCAAAGAAGCATAAGCAGCATCAAACAATACAATGCAAGCACATTCAGGTAGCTCACAGGAACAGTGATGTAAAATTGGCTATCAGAAAAGGTAGGATTCATAGCAGAGAGATGCTAATCAAGCAAGGGGTCTGTTTTGCAGATTTTACAAGCAAATTGTGATAATATCTGAGAGTAAAACATAAATCCCAGCCAATGGATTTTAGTGGCCATCACAACAGAAGAATGATACAATAGCAGCTGACTATATCATAAAGCATTCTCAAATGCTACAAACTTGAGAAGGACAGGAACCTAAAGGGCATTTTATTATTAGCAATAACTGCCTGAGCTTAGTTCAAAACTTATTAAAAGAGCAGATCTGTAAGCATCTCATCTGTGAGAATTCACTGTTCCTTTCTATTTCCTGTCCAAGTATTTGTACATGAAAGTTTAGGGGAAACCTTTTCTCTCTCAATGACTGCCTGAAGGGAGGTTGTAGTGGGCTGGGGTCAGCCTCTGGTCTCTTGCAACTAGTGCTAGGACTAGAGCGAATGGCCTCAAGATGCTCAAAGGCAGATTCAGGCTGGATGTTAGGAAATACTTCTCTGATAGAGTGCTCAGGTGCTGGAATGGGCTGCCCAGGGAGGTGATGGAGTCACTGACCCCAGAGCTGTTCAAGGGACATTTAGATGTTGTGTTGAGGAACATGGTTTAGTGAGAACTATTGGTGACAGGTGGACAGTTAAGACTGGATGAGCTTGTAGGTCTTTTCCAACCTTGTGATTCCATGATTCTATGTTTCTATTTCAATATAATTGAACTACCAACTACAACAAAAAGTTAAATACAAAAAGTTAGATTAAAAATCTGTTTGTTTGTTTTTTTACAGTGGTTAATGTATGCTCCTTTTCACCTTTCCATTCCATAAAGACTATTTGTGACGGTTTCCTGATATTATTATTACACAGTATGAATATTATAACTCACCCTTTCCCCACCATGATCCTGAAGGAAAAAAGAAGAAAGCTGCAGGAATTTTGGTTCCACAAAATATAATCAATCAAAAGGATCAGAAATAAGGAGCTGAAGTTTAACATTTTTAACATTTTTACTATTTAGGTTTTTCATCCTGGCAGTGAGACTCATACATTGTGGAAAGACCTATTTACATGTTTAGGACTGAAAAAATATTGGGGGGGGGGGGGGGAGGGGAGAAAGTAATTACAAGGGAAAAATAGACAAAGGAAGACAATATGAAGATGAGATTCTTTTCTGCATTCTAATTTTATCCCTTGGAACTATACAAAATATTATACAAACTAAATAATTCTGGAAGCAAACTGCTGTGGGTTTATTTCCTCCAAAGTTTTTACTTCACCGGTAGCAAAGCCATTATTAAAAGTTTCTTTAAGGCCTTCGTACTTTGCATTGTTCTTACCTATAAAGGAAGGAGTAGAGAAAAATGAGGGAGACTTGATGGGATTTAAAAAAATCAATGTTCAAAATAACGATTAAACAGTGCAGGCACGGTACAAGTGAAAAAGGCAAGCATGTCATTGCTACAGTGATTTGAGAAAAGAAGTGCTTTTCTGTGAAAAGCGATTCACAATGTCCAAAAAAACATCTTGTGAGCTGTTATTGAATCCTTGTTGCTGTCCTTCAGAGACATGCTGGGCCAGGTTCTATTTTCTGTACTTTGTGTCAAATGATCATTGATTTTTGAAGGAGTTTTCATGGTTTCCTAGGCAGAATCTGGGCTTCAGCTTATTCAAGACACTTGGTGTAGAATCATCAGCTTTTGTATGTAACATCTTAGCTCATTTGACATAGCATACCTTTTGTTTTTCTTTTCAAGTGGTTCTCTCAATTTCTGATAACAAGAATCACAACTGAATAAATGGAATGTTCCACAGAACCTACCAGCTCCAATATAAATGCATGAGTCTTTGCACAACTACAACACTTCCTTTCATGTAAAAATATATTAAAATACATGAAAACCTGCAATAGCCAAAAAGTACAATCCTCACTACACAAGAAGTTCTTACTTTTAAAAGCATAATTATTCATAAACAAAATATGACATTTTAATCTTTCCAGTATAAAACAGCTCCAAAGCTTATTTTAAAAGCCAGAATGTTATTTTTTGAATGGTTCTGAAAGGTTTCCAGTGCTCATCAACCGCATAGGAACAAGCAGCCCACCAAGTAGGTCAGAAAGTTGACAAAAAGTTGAAGTGGAACTGAAGATTCTGAATTCTGCCTTTTGCAGGGTGCTCAGCATAAGCTGTTCATGTGCCTTATACATGGGAGCGGAGGGGACAGGGGCAGGAAGCAGTTAAAGCTCCTGTTTAGTGCCAAAGCTTTTGATTAGGTTGTCTTGTTTTGTTATTTCCCTTAACCAGCCCTTTAGACACAGAGATAAAACATAAAGATTTTTGACTGGGTATGACCAATTCCCTGTCCTCACAGCTGAAATTAAAGAAGCCCCTTGTCCTCAGGCACCAGTGCACTTCATGCCTGTTGGTGAGCAGTCCGTGCCCTAGCCTAAGAAGTTTTGCCCATCCCCAAGAGCTGAGACACTCAAGCCATTTATCCCAGAATAACCAAGTACAGAAACTGTTCAGCAGACTGTCAAGTCCCACTACAAGCACATAGCACTTCATATAACCAAGGCTCCTGTCAGACAATCCAACTTGCAGAACCACTTTCATTTTTCTTAATGCTTTCTTTTTTTTCAGCTGCATTAAGCCGCTCTAGACAGTTGTAGCATATTAAATCTTGATAGCGTCAAGATTTAGGCTTTAGCATAAAAAGAAATTCAGCAAATACAGTAACAAGATAGAGCAAAGTTCAGAGGATTTCTCTTACAGGCAAACTTTATGAAGGAGTACTGTGCTAATAGCTGTAGTCAAATACTCTAGCACAGACAAAATTTACAAGTAGAAAAATTCCTACTTTAAAAAAAACACTGCAGTTCTGCAGCTTAATTCTACCTGCATAGCTGTCTGTTACATTTCCTATCAAGTCAAAGTACAGAACTTGAAGGAGTTGCTCCAAATCTTAGTGTACTGAAGTACACTAAACTACCGAGTTTATTGACCTGAGTAAACTGCTGTTCAAGCCACCATAGTATTTACTGTAGTTGATTTTACTGATTATTATTCCTTGTGACAATTTTCATTTCTATTTTTCCCTCCCCTTCTCACTTTATTATTACAGCACAGTGCAGCCTGAACATACAAAGAAGCATTAGACTAGGCTTTTATCAGTCCACTCAAGCATGAAATTATAGTTTGTTAGCTAACAATACATAACAGTATAGAGGAGACCTAAATATGATATAAAAGTACCAGAAGCTCATAATGTAAATGTAACCATAAGTTAGATCCTTCTTCCAAGGCCCCTATTATTGCATTTACAGCCTTGAATCTGCAAAAAATTATTTTACATTACATCTAAAGCATTTTCAAATGTTCTTATGCATGTGTATCTTTCAGTGTTGCCTTTCCAGCCACTTATCATATATCAAGATGTTTGGATGGGCATGCAGTACACACTGCATATGTAATACCATCTATAAATGACTTTTTTTATGGCAGCAATTGTCACAGCAAGATGTTGCTAATTATAACATTACCTAAGCAAGAGATTGGTACTGCTTCCTAGGAAAGGTCTGTTATTAATGTTAGAGCACAGTAGTGTAGCTGCAAAAGCCACAAGACTATAAAGGAATTCAGAATGATTAAGGTTATTACCAGGAATGCCAATGGGCACATTAATGATAGGCTGTGTTTTAGAAAGTACTGTTGAATTGAACTCTTTTACGGAAAGCTATTATCAGGATGCAAAACCCTAAGGTCATTGACAATGCCTTCAAAGGGGGTATGGATCAAACCCTCAATAGCTCTTGTTTGGAAGCTTTGTCTGTACATGGCACACTTCCCATTTCAGGGGTTGCTGTAGAACAGGCACTGCTGGTATTGGCTCAAATAGCTGTGAGCTGAATTCAACTATTTCAGCATCCTCAAACACAGAAGCACCAATAAGGCTAAGGCAAAAGTACAAATGATGGGGGGGG